>JAEANM010015118.1:1928-13741 GCA_017656035.1 Myanophis thanlyinensis
ATCACAGCTCACCCACCCAACCCACCCAACCAGATAAATAGATGAACTATTTGCTAATCAGAGTTCAGGAAGCACACCATAATAGTAATGGGGAACTTTAACTACCCTGACATCAACTGGAAAACAAACTTGTGGCATATCAGATAAATTCATGATGATCCTATTAGACAGCTGGCTGTTTCCCATAACAAAATGAACCAAAGTGATTGGTGGATATATTGGATTGTGGATGGCCCATAGGGAAAAGGGGGGATTAACTATGCTTGCTTTTGTGTGGGAAACCCAGAGCTAGTTTCATTTCTTCTATGCCAATGTAGTTTATTCAGTAAAGTTTTATATCCTTGGTAAAATAATGTCACAGAAGTTTCTTTTTCTGGACTCACCAACTGGACAGTTGACATTAATGCAGCTCTCTATGTACCAGTCTACCTGGACCCCACCAGAAGGTTGGTGACTTTGAGATGTTGGCAACCAACAAAGAAACAAATGGGGGTGTGTGTGGAACCAGGGGAAACCTCCTCTCAAGAGACCCTAGCGGTGGCCCAGGCTGAAGCTGGGATGCAAGTAGATGATGCAAACCTCAAACTGAGGACTGAGATGCCAAAGCAACAGTCCATGCTCAAGTGGGAGAAAGTAGGAGGTGGAGCTGACATTGCGGCAAAGATGACACAAATCCAAGGGCTCTGTGGAAACTTGCGCCAAATTCCTTTCACAGGAGATCCGGATAGACCTAAGTTACCCTGGAGGGACATACAGTGATGAAAGTCAGGGGATCACAAATCCCTGGAGTGACCCATGGAAGGCCCCTGAATCCCATGGAAGGAAAACAATGGCCATCTTTATATGCTGGACCGGAGCTGTGACAGCTCACCATAGAAATCAGTGGAAGAACTGAGGAACCGTGTGTGCATTCTGGGTGAGATCTTATTCATTCATTTCTGTCAAGTAAAAGAAAGAGTCCCCACAAGAGATGCAGAAGAAGTGTGGCTAAAAGAGGGGTTGGATTTTTTTTCATCACTTAATAAGTGGCATTTAAAAGTGTGTACCACTGATACATTTGTACTTCAAGAAAAAAGTTTTACATAGGAAAAAATGCATTGAAAAGTGGACTTTCAGGTTTTTATTATTACTATTCCATTCTTCTTGCTGGATAAAACTTTTGGTGAATTATACATTTGTTTTGGTTCTTCTTTTTGAATATAAATCGTGGTCTGGATTTTTTTTCTCTCTCTCTCATCTCTTGGTTTTTTGCCTCTGTTCTTTTTTCTTGTTGGAGAAACCCACATGGTGGATTATAAATTGGAATAACCCTCTCTTTGAAGAGTTTGCCTGTTGAAGTACACCTGGAATTTATATATTTCCTGTACGGCTGACTGGATTACAAATAACATTTGGATTATAAATAACACCTTTCAGTGGAGTATATAAATAAAGAGTGAAATATTAAAATGAAGAAAACAACAGCTGTGCCTTCTTCTGCATCTTCAGCAGCAATGTATAGCCCAGAGGGTGAAAGGAGCTTGGATCTTATGTTGCAGCAAAAAAAAAAAAAAAAAAAAAGCAAACATGATGCAATTGGAATTAAAGACTCTGATTCAATCAATGCATGCAGATAGGAGAGAGAAAAGATATGAAAGATAAAATAGAGATTTTTCAACAATCAATGGCCAAAAATGAACAAAGAAGAGAAGGTGGAACAGGCAGAGAAAAAAATAGAAGAGGTGGACAGTAAATTCTCACTAACAGACAAAAGCCACAAGTGAATGATAACCTTGTTGGAAATGGACAGAGCTGCACTTTCAGAATATGGAGGAAGAAAGAGATGAAGACCTGGGAGACATAGTGGCATAGTTGTTAGCACCAGCATTAGAGAGCAAGTGATGAATGAGATAGATGAAATATATAGAGTGAGTATGAAATACGAAACAAGAAACAAGCTTCCAAGAGAAGTGCATGTGAGATTTATTTAAAAAATGATCAAGATGTTAATATTGCAAAAAGCAAGAGATGAACCATTAACATATAAAGGAAAAGAAATAATAGTGCTGAAGCAGATCCCAGGAAGAGTAAGAGAAATAAGAAAAGAATATCAATTTCTAACAAGACAACTTATCAAACAAGAAGTGAATTTTAGATGGTTGATCCCACAGGGAATCCTGGTGACCTGAATGGAAGAAAGATTTAGATTGGATTCAATAGATACCAATTTATACAATCAAAGCATGGAAGAAGACCTAAATTTAATATCAATCAACATAAATGGATTAAATCTGGCATCCAAAAGAAGAAAGACTTTTAATAAATTGGGGAAATTACATTTGGATATAATATGCTTACAAGAGATTCACATAAAACAGCAACATAATAAACTATTAGAATACCCCAAAATTGGGACACCTTTTGACTTCTTGTCATCACAAGAAAAAAAAAGGGGAGTAGTCTTTTACATAAAAGAAACCATTAAAGCTAAGCAAATTTTTGTAAGAGAATGGAGAATTCTAATGGTGGAGATAATATTTGATTCAAAAAAGATACTCCTGGTAGGAATTTATGCACCAAATATTAAGCAAGAAGATTTTTATGATAAAATATATATAAAAATTATAGAACTGGAATATGGTAATAGTGAATGGAGATATGACAGAGGAATTTAATATCAAAAAAGGCATAAGACAAGGCTGTCCATTGTCACCTCTATTGTTTATTTTGACATTAGAAGTTTTAAACAGAGATATTAGACAAGATGCAGAGATTGAGGGCTTGGAGGAAAAAAACAAAAATATAAATTATAGGCATTCACAGATGACCTAGTTTTTATTTTGGAAAATCCATTAAAATCAGGACCGAAATTACTGGAAAAAATAGAGTCATATGGAGAAGTGGCAGGCTTAAAAATAAACAAAGAAAAAACTATGATTTTGGTGAAGAACCTAACAGCTGAGAAAACTGAGTTAGTGCACAGAATGGGTATTCAGATTGTAAAGATAATGAAATATTTATGAATCCATCTAACAGCGAGATGCGTAACCATTAAAGAAGACAATTACAACAAATTGTTGCAGAAAATAAAAGCTGATTTAGAAAAATGGAAACACATACATTTCTCATTAATGGGTAGAATAACTATCATAAAAATGAACATATTACCAAGATTACTATCTCTATTCCAAACAATACCAATAAAATTGGGGAAAAATATTTTAAGGAGCTTAATAATATGGTACTGAAATATATATGGCAAGGTTAAAAAAAAGCCAGAATAAAGTTTAAAATGTTACAGGCTGCAAAAAACAGAGGAGGGCTTGGATTACCTGATTTGAATTGTATTACTATGCTGTGACATTGACATGGGTGAAAGAATGGATTGTATTGAGGAATGTAAGATTACTGACACTAGAAGGCCATGATTTGCAGCTGGGTTGGCATGCATTTCTATGTTATGGGAAAAATAGGATTCACGGGTATTTCCAAAGACATTATGTTAGGAATGTATTATTGTTGGTATGGGAAAAAAATAAGAAACAACACTATATGAAAAT
The DNA here is from genome assembly GCA_017656035.1 of Myanophis thanlyinensis. Taxonomy (NCBI): domain Eukaryota; kingdom Metazoa; phylum Chordata; class Lepidosauria; order Squamata; family Homalopsidae; genus Myanophis; species Myanophis thanlyinensis. Next base: position 5,468 of record JAEANM010015118.1, read on the forward strand.
TCCAGTCTGGCTTTTCGCAATAAAAGCTTTGACACATCCTAATGTGATGAATTTAGAGAATGTTGTTAGATATAGAGATATTTTGAATATAAATGGGGAACTCAAAACTAAATAAGAATTAAGTGAAAAAAGGATTGATATGACATGGTTTGCACAAGTGCAGACACAGTCTAGGTATGAAAAAAGACACTAAGACAGAGGGTTTTTATAGAGAACTAATAGAATTAGATTAAATAATGGGACAGATGAAAAATTGATAAAGAAAACATTACTATTTATTAGATATTAAGATGGAGGAGGAACAGGTGAAAGAAACAATGATAGTATGGGTGAAGAATTTTGGTTATACTATAGAGTTGGAAAAGTGGCAGAAACTATGAGATAGAAATTATAAATTGACAATAGCAACTGGGTACAAAGAAAACCTATGCAAAATGTTTTATAGATGGCACCTAGCACTTGCTAGACTGGCAAAGATGTTTAAAGATACCTCAGCTAAATGTTGGAAATGTCACCAGACACCTGGATCATATTATCATATGTGGTGGAAATGCCCAATGGCAAGAAAATTTTGGACAAAGATACACACATGGTTGGAAAAAATGATAAAACAACATATTGATTTAAAACCAGAAATCTTTTTATTGGGCATACTACGCAAAAAATATAATAAGGAAAATGAATATTTGACTTCATATATATTAACAGCAGCCAGGATTGTATTTGCTCAATATTGGAAAAATGAAGAGAGCCCAATAGAGTGGATAGTGATTAGAAAAATGTGCGGAAATGAACAAGTTGACATTGAAAATTAAATAAAAAGAACAAAAGGAATATTATAAGATATGGGAGCTGTTTTATCTATGGTTGGATGATAAGAATAAGAAATAGAAATGTGGATGTAATTAAGATGAAAGATATGAAATAAAGAAAAGATATTATACATGGTGAGAAATGAGATGACTATAACCTATAACCTATAATAGATGAAATTGTTACTAGGTATCTATGTATTTATCTATTATTTAGTAAAATATAAGGATTATTAAGAAAATTGTTGTACACCCAGAGGACACATGGTCTTGTTAGTTTTACATTCCTAGTTTACATTCCACCCATAGTTGGGTGGACAATATATAAACCAGGATTGTTACTTTAAGAATTGTTACTTTATCTTTAAGCGTGGTATAACTTTAAGGAAAGTGTGATTGCCTGCAGCTTCAATCAAGCAGCAATAAGGAGCCAGAATCACTTGTGATTGTGGGTTACTGGATGGGGGTTGTTGGTTACTGAATGCAGGGTGCTCATCACTGAAGAAGGCTTGTGTTAACCAGCTTGAATACTGTGAGTGTTTGTTACTGTTTGCAATTTCTGTGTATTGAACTGAATATTGTTACTGGACTTTGAGAATTAGATTATCCCTGAAGTGAACTGTTTGATGACTGACTGATTTGACTGTAAATAAATTCGGACTAACTGATGGACATTGCTAAACCTCTATTTCCAAGAAAGTAAAAACCTATATTTTTCTACTCAGTGTATCTGTATCTTGGTTTGTGTATTTTACCACACCACTCTCACAATGTTCTGCTGTGTACTCATTCTCCAAACGGAGGACCATCCTTAATAGGTTCATTCCTGTAAATTGCCTTCTCATGTGAATTGATGCAACTGGTACTGCAGATAGTTCTCTCCATGTAATCTGCCAGACCTGCTTCATAGAAATATTAACTGCTCAGACACTTGATATTTTTCTGGTTGTAGAATTTATCAGCTGTTTTTTTATTTAGGTGATTTGTTAAATAGATGTTATATAATAGTTAAGAATTCTGAGTTCAAAATATTCTGAGAAGAAGGCAGCTGATGTCGCAGTGGAAGGTGTGGACGAGTGGAGCTCTGTGAAGTCTCACTGATTTCTCCCACCTGGAGAAGCCCTACAGAGGCCAAGTCATGTGCCAGCCCCTGCCCCACTGATGAGGAGACAGCAGGGATGGGAGCCACTGTCCCTTGGAGGAGGACTCCAACTGCTCTGAGTAGGGTCAGCACCATAGACTGTAGGAGGAGAGGAGATAGAGTAGGCAGCAGTTTCATGGCACCTGTCCCAACTGCTTTGATCACAGCAATGAATTGTGGCGTCAAGCCTAAAACTGACCTGACTATGGCTGTTTCTTTTCTGTGAGATTTCTCTTCTTGGGGCTTCAGGCTGACACAGCTTGAAGCTGAAGGGGGAGTGATAGATGGGGTTGTGTAGACAAAACAGAACAGTTCTCTGGTGAGTCATAGACATTTCAATGGCTGTCTGGGCAGAGAAGGAGGAGAGAAGTAACCAGGCAACCAGCCAGTATCCAGATTGGACAATGTGATTTGTTGTTTTGAGAAACAGGCATTGGTTTCTTTTAAGGTGGTGGAAAGTGTGGGAATATTCAGAACTGGCTTTCCACTAGTTAGTGCCAAGATGATATCTCTAAATAAAGCTGTTCTTTGAGGAATCAACCTGCCTTGGAGTTCTATTTTGAAATGGTTGTATTACTTGAAACCCTGACATGTGGGTCTCATCCTACAAAGGAGATTAGCTTGAAATGATATTCAGAGTCCACCCCACATCCCATGCCCATCTTCTTATACTCCAGCAGTGCCTATAGGGGTGACAAAGATAGAGGGGATGCTTTGGAGGTCACAAGAAGAGTGCAGTCTCCTCATCTGACCCAAAGAAAACCCCTTTATCTGGTGGAACAGAAGAGAGAATGGCTAAACAGAAGCCGTGACAGCTGAAATGGAAGAGAAGAAGGGAAAGATCTTGCAACAGTGTGTATGATTTGGGTGAGAAATTTCTAATTTTTGTTGTGAAATTTTCCCTAAAGCACCCCCTAAGGAAAGTGGGACTCAACTGAAGTGGTGGTAGGGTCTTTTCCTGAACCCCAAAGAAAAGTGGCGACTAGGATTGACTTTCAGTGGGAACCGTGGAGCAGGGGTTGGAGACATCCTACCAATTGAAACCAAGCCAGATTATGCAGCTGCAGGGTCTACTCATTACACCACCTCGCAGGCCACCATAGTCTCAGCCAGAAAGTCTCCAAGCAGTTCAGGGGCGGGGCTCATCTATGAGGACAGTGGCTGAGAAGAGCCTTTCTCATGCAATTTCAAAAGTGTTTAGCCCAGTTGTGAATCAGTTTCATGCAGAGAGGGGAAAAGCATCGTGATGGAAGGGGGGGGGGGTTTGAAACAAACAGGCACCGGGTTGCGTCATGATAGATTTAGTGGTGGGAAGCACAGAGAGTGGGGAATTGTATTCCGGATGGTGGCTTGCTGAGTGTTGGAGGTGGGGTGAAAATTGTGCTAACTGCTTGTAATAAAAGATGCTGGGAGGCAGAAGCTCCCAGCACTGACTTTTCTCGCATATAGTGGTGTTAATGTGTACTGAAGCTGTACGAATAAACTGTGTTTGGTTCCTGCAAACCTGTAGAAACCATATTCTAATTTATACATCTTCTATGGAAGTACATGTCCGGTTGGTGCGGCAAGTGCTAAAGAAACTGCTAGAAGTGCATCTTTTTGTCAAATTATCAAAGTGCGCATTCCACCAGAAGCAGTTGGATTATTTAGGGTATCAGATTTCTAGTACAGGAGTTGAGATGGATCCCATGAAAGTACAAGTTGTGCTGGAGTGGCAAGCCCCAAAAACAAGAAAGCAGTTGCAAAGTTTTTGGGGGGTTGCAAACTTTAACCGGCAATTTATCCCCTCCTTTGCTCAGATAGCTTTACCATTAACTGATTTACTGTGAACCAAGCATCATCCCGAACCACAAAGCCAAGCCAACCTCTTCCTTGGACAGTGTCAGCATGTTTTTGAGACCTTGAAGTCCCTGTTCGCAAGGGAACCCATTTTAGCACACCCAAATCCCAAGATACTGTTTGTCATACAAGCTGATGCCAGTAATGTTGCCGTAGGGACTGTTCTTTTACAGGATGGCCTTGTGCTTACACTTCCTGCAAATTAAACCCCATGGAGTGCACATGGGCAATATGGGAAAAAGCATTTGCAGTCCGGTGGGCATTGATAACATGGCAACATTTTCTAGAGGGTGGAAAAGAACCCCTTGAGGTCTGGACAGATCACAAAAACTTGGAGGTCCTCCAGTCCCTTCAACGATTGGCCCCTAAACCAGTCTGATGGGTGCAATTCTTTTGTCAGTTTCAATTTGTGTTAAAATATATACCAGCAGGGAAAACCTTCCTAGCTGTTGAATTGTCTTGACTGCCACAATATAATATTCAACGTGAGTCCATAATCAGTGCACTGATACCAAAGCAGAACCAGGGGAGTACTCAGGAAATGGCTTATTGTATAGGCCAGTCCTTCATTCAGGAGGTAAAAATACCTTAGTAACAGACTCATGGTTTCAAGCTAACTTGCAATGGCTCATCAAATGAGATGGGATAGCATGGAAGGGCACAAAGATTTATGTGCCACAAGCTCTACATAGCAAAGTGTTGCAACAGTGTCATGATGTAAAGGCTGCACGGCATTTTGATTTCCTAAAAACATTGCATCTAACAAAATGGTAGTTTTGATGGCCACACATGAAGGCAGACATTGAAGGCTATATCAAAGGGTATTTAGTGTGCACAAAAGCAAACATCAGGTAGGGAAAGCCATTGGTTTATTACAGTCTTTGGTGGATCCTCAAGGCCATGGGAGGAGATTGCCATGGATTTTATAGTTGAGCTGCCGTCGAGTCATGGGCACACAGTTATTTGGACAGTAGTGACTTATTTTCAAAACAAGCCCATTTTGTGCCCTGCCCTGGACTACCATCAGCAAAATGACTTGTTAAATTATTTATTACCCATATATACTGATTACATGAAGTACCATGACAAATTGTATCAGATCATGGTGTCCAATTCACAGCAAGGTTTTGGCAAGAGTTTGTCAAATGGATAGGGTCATCACAAGGACTCAGTTCAGCTTTTCATCCCAGTACTAATGGTGCTTCTGAGTGAGCGAATGCAATGGTAGAACAATATCTTCATTGTTACGTAACCTATCAACAGGACAATTGGGCAGAATTATTACCTTGCCAAAGTAGCTTATAACAATGTGGTCCATAGTAGCATGGGGTATACCCTATTCAATGTTGTTCATGGTATTGAGTTCATACCAATTCCAGAGTGTCTAATGGACCCTACGATGCACATCCAATGAAAGCCTAGCGAGTGGATAGAAACAATTAAAAACATCTGGCCTGCCATAAAAGCAGCATTAACAAAGGCAGCAATAGTCTACAAAAATCAAGCAGACAAGAGAGAACAACACAAACCTTTCCAAGTAGTGGGGGACAGGGTATTTTTGTCGACAAAGTACCTAAAACTATGCATACCTTGTAAAAAATTGGGTCCAAAATATATTGGGCCATTTCCTATTACAAAAGTGATCAACCCAGTGACAGTGAAAGTACATTTACCACCATTACTGGGTAAAATCCACCCTGTATTTCATGCTAGTTTATTGAATCCATTTAAGGAAATCTACCAACGCCCTGGTCAGTGCCCTCCAGGCCCTATACAGGACAACAATTATGAAGTGGATAAAATACTCAATTCAAGACTTCACAGGGGTCAAATCCAGTATTTGGTATGATGGAAAGGGTATCCCATAACTGACACTTCATGGGTGGGGATGACAAATGTCAACACCTCCCGATTACATAAGAAATTTCATACAAAATACCCACACAAACCCGGAGGGAAATAGTAGCCAGAGTTTAATGTGTATGTGCTGTTTTCTAGGTATGGTCATGGTGGGAGGAGCCACCTGTCAAGCCCTGCCAGGCTTGAATTTCAGAGGGAACCATGGAGCAGGGGTTGAAGACATCCTGCCAATTGAAACCAAGCCAGATTATGCAGTCTACTCATTACACTACCTCGCAGGCCACCTTAGTCCCAGCTGGCGAGTCTCCAAGCAGTTTAGGAGTGGGGCTCATCTATGAGAACAGTAGCTGAGAAGAGCCTTTCTCATGCAATTTCAAAAGCATTTGGTCCAGCTGTGAATCAGTTTCATGCAGAGAGGGGAAAAGCATCATGATTGAAGGTTTTTTTTTGAAACAAACAGGCACCGGGTTGCGTCATGATAGATTTAGTGGTGGGAAGCACAGAGAGTGAGGAATTGTATTCCGGATGGTGGCTTGCTGAGTGTTGGAGGTGGGGTGGAAATTGTGCTAACTGCTTGTAATAAAAGATGCTGGGAGGCAGAAGCTCCCAGCACTGACTTTTATCATATATAGTGGTGTTAATGTGTGCTGAAGCTGTACGAATAAACTGTGTTTGGTTCCTGCAAACCTGTAAATTTTCTGTATTACATTGGAATCATTAAAGCCTGGGCACATAACATTTTGCAGACCTGTAAGTTTCCTGCATTGCCATTGGAAGCATTAAAGCCTGGACACATAACAGCAACTAAAATTTGGAGCGAATGTCAGATCCAGAAAAGAAAAAAAAGAAACCTTAAAAACCTGAAAGATAAAAGATAGATTGGACTGGCTAGTTTTTCAGCAAATTAAACTGTTTCAAAATATTGGACTATACCACTGTTGTCATCTTGATATGAAGGATTTTGGAGAAATTATTAAAATAAAAAAATAAAAATAAAATATCTTCAGGGCCATATTTGTAGCTGAAGCAGAGAAAAAAGACTAAGAGTGATGCCTACTGGTTGGGAAAGACATTACAGAAATCAGAAAGTGATAAGTGAAAGTTTTTTATGTCTAAAAGAGAAGCTAAAATACATCTGCAACTGATAATACTTGCTGTTTGGAGACAGACTGTAAGAATGTTTAACTGCTAGAAACCTTGAGTATTACAAATTTATAAATCTGGTGGACAGTGTGTGATGTGAAACAGTTTGGACTTGCTTTGAAACTAGAGGAGATTGCTAATAGACTATTCAACAGATGATTTGTCTGATAGACTATTCAATAGAGTGATTTGTGAACTGCTTGAATATTGGCCTTTTTTGGTGTGATTGACAATCAAGATACTTGGATTTGGGGGACTTCTGGCTGATGTCATAGCATCAACAGATATGGAGAAGGAACATTCTTTCTTTGTGCTGGACTCTGCTCACTTGTGGGCTCCAGAAGAAACTGAAAGCCACCCTGTAGGGGCAACAAAGCCAAGGATGGGCATCCAGTGAGTCGTGGAAAGCCTGCAACTCTCTTGCTGAACCCCAGGTTTATCTGTCTATGCCACAATGAGAAGAGACAGCTTAAGATGGCTTCAATGAAGCTGGGACAACCAAAAAATACCTAAGCATGATGCAGGTGTAGAATTGGTGAACAGTGTCTGGAACATGGTGAGAATAATTTTTCTACTTAAATTTTGAACCCCAAAAGACTATTTAAGAAGAGAGAGGCTCACAATTACTTTTAAAGTGGCAGCAATTCAAAATTTGGTGAAAAAGGAAAAACTTAAAATGGAAGGAAAAGACTAAAAGGAAAAGGCAAAAAAATTGTTAAAATATGGAAAATTGGATTTACAAATTGGACAGGCATTGTTTCGGATAGGCATTTTGAAATGCTGGAATTATTTATTCAAAAGTTAATACTATCTTTAAATGAATTATATGAACATTAGAAGAAAAACTGTTTAATATTGAAACCCAACTCAATAGTGTCACCTGCTGACAAAAGGATGCAACTCATTTTCATAATCTGGGAAAGCCTCATTGCTGGAGATTTAAAAGTGAAACAAGAAGGATATTATTAGTAAAAAATCCCTGAGGATTACAATGTAAAACTGAATTACCAAAATGATTTAAGGAGGTTCTGAAAAAGTTTTGGGACTATTCCGAAGAACTGCTTGATCAAGCTGTTCTTTCAGACATAAAGTTATGATATTATTGAATTGCTTGAAAAGTGACTTAGTATTTGAATATATGGTTGTTGGATTGTTGGACAATAAAATTTTACAAGATGCTTCACCAAGAAGAATTGAACAGATGGTGTTAATAATTCAAAGGGAGTTATTTGCAACAAAGTTGCAGGACATAATGAATCGAATGGAGTCCATGGAGAAAAAATGGGAAATATAACATAAAAGACTATGAGTGATCAAGATGACCAAGAAGAGGAGGAGCCAATGCAAAAATCAGATGTAAAAATAGAACAATTTAACCAACAAATAACCTGCAAAGGACTCCCAGCTGTAACAACATCGGAGGCAGCCAAGAGGGCCGAAAGACTTACAGGCAATGTACCACAATCCCAGGCAACGTAA
>JAEANM010015120.1:0-13741 GCA_017656035.1 Myanophis thanlyinensis
TTCGGACCTGATAAAATGCCCCCCTGGAGACGGCTGCGATCTGATCTTCTAACGACAGCCGTACATCCAGGAGGACCAGATTGCGAGCATATGAATCATTTAAAACAAAAACAAAAACAGAAAATCCCTCTCTGTTCTTTATCAGCTATTGAAAATAACCATTATGGCAGACTATAGAAGGTTAGGGTTAGGGTGAGATGAGAAGATTGGTGATGTTTGTTATGAACAGCTTAATGGATAGCAGAGTTCTGGGCTAAGAAACCACAATATTATTATTTTTCTAGTACAGTTGCAGGAATTTGGTATGTCTATTTTCATAATAATAAGGACTAGGGATGACATGATAGCAGTAAGTTAGAAAAAAGCGAGATACATAGCATAATCACCAAATAGATTTGTAACGGGCTGACAAACCATACTCAACGAGTAGTCCTTAATGGTACTACATCTACATGGAGGGAAGTAAGCAATGGGATACCACAAGGTTCTGTCTTAGGCCCAGTACTCTTCAATATCTTCATAAATGACTTAGATAAGGGAATAGAAGGGAAGCTGTCACGAATAGCCAACACCTAGATCCGTTATGGCAAACCTATGGCATGTGTGCCACAAGTGGCATGCTGAGCCATTTCGCCTGGCACATGAGCTGTTGGCCAACTTACCTCCAGCTGCACATGTGTGTGAGATTGTATGTGCGTGCGTGCACGATTGTGGAGATCCAGCTGGTGTTTGGACCTCCGCTACACATGCATACAATTGCTCATGCGTGCACAAGCAATCTTCAAAGTTCAGCTGGTTTTCAGAGCTCTGCTGTTTTTTGCAAAAGTTGTGCATATGCGCAGATGGCGTTCTTGCACATGCAGTGCACATGCGGGAGCCACATACAAGCACAGATTGTGCATGTGTGGGAACCGTCACATGCATGGATGGCACACATGCCATGAAGCTTGGATCTCTTCAGCACCCGGTAAGTAAAAGGTTCGCCACCACTGACTTAGATGATAGGCCCAAAATCCAGATGGATTTCAACAGATTTGAATATTGGGCCCTATGTAACAAAATGAAATTCAACAGAGAAAAAGTAAAGTCTTACACCTAGGCAAGAAAAACCAAAAGTATGACAGATTAGATGGAACCTGGCTTAACAGCAGTAACTGTCAGAGAGATCTTGAGGTTCTAATGTATACGGTAATCAATTAAATATGAGTCAAAGTGTGCAGCAGCCGCCAAAAAAGCCTATGCAATCCTAAATTGCATTAACAGATTGAATCAAATCATGTGAGGTACTAGTACTGTTCTATAAAGCCTTAGAGTAAGGCCACACCTAGAATACTAAATCCAGTTTTGGTCACTACATTATAAAAAAGATATTGAGACTCTAGAAAGAGGGACTAGAACGGCAACAAAGATGATTAGGGCCTGGAGGCTAAAACATATGAAGAATGCTTACAGGAACTGGGCATGGCTACTCTAATGAAGAGGAGGACCAGGGGTGACATGATAGCAATGTTTGAGGGGCTGTCACAGAGAAAAGAGGGACAACTTATTTTCCAAAGCACCAAAAGGCCAGATAATGAACAATGGATGAAAACTGATCAAGGAGAGATTTAACCTATGAATATGGAGAAATTTCTGACAGTAAGGACACTCAACCAATGGAACAGTTTATCTTTAGAAGTTATGGGTGCTTCATCACTGGAGGCTTTCAAGAAGAGACTGGGCAGCCACTTGTCAGAAATGTTATAGGGCACTAATGGTGAACCTATGGTACATGGTACGTAGAGCCCTCTCTATGGGCACATGCGCCATCGCCCCAGCTCACTTCCAGTGTGCATGCAGAGACCCAGCTGGTCTTTGGGTGTCGGTGTGCCTTTTTATGGAGACCCAGCTGGTCTTTGGGTATTCGCTCGACATGCACTGCGCATCCATACGCATCTCTTTCCAGAAACCCAGCTGGTCTTCAGGTGTCTGCTGTGCATGTGTGTGCAACTGCGCATGTATGCACAAGCACGCAAGCTCAGTTTGACCATGCACGCATTAGTGCATGTGAGCATTTTCTGCACTCAGTGCCGAAAAGATTGACTCTCACTGGTATAGGGACTCCTGTTTGAGCAGGGGAACTAGATGACTTACAACTCTGAAGTAAGGGGTGTCAAACTAGCAGCCTATGGGCCAGATGTGTCACATGCAGCCACACTCACCCCAGCTCCACAAAGGGAAAAAACATTGGGATTTGTCACATGATGGCAACATGATGCCACCAGTTGATACCCATGTTCTAAGTCTAATCAAGGAGAACCAACCTAGAAATAAGAAAATTTCTGACAGGACAATGAACAGCCTGCCTTCAGAAGTGGTGGGCACTCTATCACTGGAGGATTTTAAGAAGTGATTGGACAACCATTTGCCTGAAGTGGTATAGGCTCTCCTGCTTAAATAGGGACTTGGACTAGGAGACCACCAACTCTGTTATTATATCCTACATGGGACAGCTACACATATAAAGAGAACAAAAATGCAGAAATAAACATCATCACCTCTAAATAAACTGGAAAAGAAGACATTGCAACACCTGGATTCTAAGGGAAAAAAGGGTAATTGAATTGGCATTGAATTTTGGTACAATTCAACCAAATTCATTCGAAGCTGGTTTATAATCCAATATATTGAAGTCCCAATTAAATATTATGTTATATGAGTTATACAAAATACTCATTACATCTTTTATTAGGTTTATCGTATTTGGCCTGCAAAGTGAGTCAGATTCCACTTGTTTACCAGTTAAGAGCAAAGAAAGTATTCTGGATCTCCTTGCCAGCATCTTTTCCAGTTCTAGTCCAGTGGCCCAAACTTTGCTATGATGTTAATAATGTTTTATGTTCTAAACTTCAGGTTAGAAAGACAGACAATTCCATCTGCAGCTTAATAAAAACAGAGGCATGCTCCTCACTGTTGTATTCCAGAACATTCAAAATTAAGATCTACCACCTTCCTAAATTTGTTATGACATATTTGTAATAATATATTATAAGCAAATGCTGCAGTGTAGTACATGGTAACTAATCAACATTTTAAAGGGGGAAAAGGCTGGTGATTGAGCTTTGCTCCATGATCACTGAATCGTTTCAGATGCTGACATTTAAATTCTTTCCTGGTTGCTGCCACAAAACTTGTGGCAAACTAGGAGAAACCTGACTTGACTCTACATACCATTGGTGAATGAAGCATGACTTCACGTAGATCTTAACTGCTATTTGAACCAAAGACCACGTGACAATCTAAAATAAACATGCTCCAAATACCTCTAAATTCTGCAGTCTGGGAAGCCATTGTGGAAACCACTGTTCATACCCTTTTATTTGAAGGGCTGAGGTTGAATCATAAATAGGGTAGGAAAAGCAGCAGTAAAATTAAATAGAACTGTATCTTAAGATTTAACTCAATGGAAAACAAGTACTGTAGAAGCACACTCTAAATTAATTAATGCGATTCCATAGTTTACATAAAACAGAAGTAATTTCAGCTACAAAGTTGTTGTCACCTTTCCAACTGGATGCAGTTCTGAAAAGGGGAAAAAAGATTATTATATCCCCCTGGATGCCATTTTACAAGCTACAGGAGGACAAAGATGGACTTATTTCTACATTAACTTCCAGAAGCTAAGAACTGAGGCTTGCATTGCACATTAGCTTCTCTCCCAAGTTCTGTTTATAGAACTTTTGAAAGGATAGGGCCCATAAGATACTTTGCATACCCATTCCAAGTGATAAGAAGGAGGAGGAGGAAAAGAATTGGTCCTTTTCCTGGGACCATCTCTTAATCCAAGATAACTTGCCCAGGGAATAGTAAAAAGTGACCAAACATTGGATAGAGCAGTCCTTTTGCTTGTTTACAAGGCTCTGTGGCAGGGGTCTCCAACCTTGGCAACTTTAAGACTTATGGACTTCAACTCCCAGAATTCCTCAGGCAGCAAAGCTGGCTGAGGAATTCTGGGAGTTAAAGTCCACATGTCTAAAATTTGCCAAGGTTGGAGACCCCTGCTCTGTGGGATAAACTGCAACAAGTGCTTGATGGAGGTTGTTGCTCCTGGGGCTTTTTCATGGCTGCTACATTCTGCACCTAAAATTACATCAACCTGCCCACTCACCCCCTTGGGTGTGGGGAGGGGGGCTGGGAAACGCCAAAGCCCCCTCTGAGCCCCTTCTGTCCTACCTCCTCTCTTCTCTGGGCACCCAGGAAGCAGGAGCCAACTTAAGTGCATCGAAGGGTGATTTACCTGCCAACAACGACAATCCGTCCCTCCTGGGTAGGATCCATGGTGGTGGAGAAACGCAGACCCTTCGTGCAGAGGAAGCCGCCTTGGCAGAAGAGGACAACCCTCTGGGCCACCTGGGCCACCTCCCGTTTAAAAAAAGGGAACGCGTCCTCCCCACCCCCAACTCCTGGGATGTTACGGCCACGGCCATTGGTTGCCAGGAAAGGATGGTTCCTATTGGCTGCCTGAGTGCCCCAAACAACTGGTGGAACTCGCGACTCCCAGGGGTTACCCAACGCGTCCCCATGTAACGATTAAGATGGAGTCGATGCGGGGAGACGCCTCGGGATCAGGGAGCCACATCGTTTATTAGTGTTCCGATCGGTTTCGGTTGTAAATCTGCGGAGAGCGACCAGTGTCTTAGAAAAGCCACCCCATTTCCGACCGGGTTTCTTCCCCCTCCATCTTCCCCCCTCGCTTTATCTGCCTTCCTCTTTCGGAAAAAACAGGGATCCGAACCTTATTCGGATCCGACGTTGTCTGATGGTCCTGGGGCAACCTCGTTTCGTTTCACTGTGTACTGTACCGCATATTGTTGAAATGACAATAAAACCGACTTGACTTGACTCGATTCTTTGCTTTAGGGTTTAAGCTCTTTTGCCCTCGAGCTTGATCCTCTCCACACATGCTAGGACCAGATCCCATAATCCCCGACCTACTAATGTTTTGGGGGAATGAATGAAGGCAGTTAAGTCAACGGAGCTGAAGGTGATCAAGGTGGAGATTTTGTGTTCTTTTCCGGGTGGGCCAGTGTGGAGGATCGGGATCCAGCTCGTGCCTCGAGACAAAAGATCAAAAAAGTTCACTCGCTCACTTTCCCTTTCCGGATCTCTTTTGCCAGGGAAAGTCGTGGACCCAACAGAGTCAATGTCCACCCCCTGCCACTTGGGTCCCCTTTTTCTGGCAGTCACCGGGGACAGGAATCAGAGTCGGATCCTCATATTAAAGCTAAGTGGCTGCTGTGAGTTTCCAAAAAGGAAGCCATTAATCTTGCTCTGGATGTCGGTGATGGAAGTGCCAAGTCGTAAGAACAGGATATGAACAGGATATGATATACCCTGTTTCCAACATCATCCTGTTTTATTTAAACTCCTGCCCTGCGTTTGCCTGCTTTGTGGAAAGAAATTGCCAACTTTTATTTGGGAACAATATGAATTTAATTGCCATTCTTTACAGTTTGCTTTATGTTCTTCTGGAGTTACAAGTTCAAGACCGCCTCAGGCAAAATTATGTTGAAAGAAAGAGAAGCCATGGGAAAAGCCAAGGCGTTAAATATCATGCTGACATAATTAGCAAGGTTTTAAGATTGGATGTGTGGCTGGTATAATTTGAAAAAGTACATTCAAGTTTGAGATATATCAAGGATAAAAATAACAAAATACCATTGCTGGACAATTAAAACATTGGTTTATTAGTAATATACAGATTTCAATACATTTAATTTGATCTTGATTAGAATATGAGCTGCAATTTGCATTTTCAGATTGTCAAAATATTATACACCATTTTATATTTAAACCTTACATGAAGTTTTAATTTACTATATTAAAAAAACAATCTATATGATTATGTAAATTATGTAAATTTTATTTGTTTTTTTAGAAAAGCATAGCCTGCTATTCACTTTTGATCTTCTTACTTCAAAGATTAAATAAATAGCCCTGTTAATAAAACCATCCCAAGTAAAAAGATATTGTTATATATGTTTATTGTAGCAAAAGTCACATTGAATTCACTGCAATTTACTCCTGACAGAAATATTTAATTGCATCCTTTCTTGTGCATAAGATTGTAGATCTTATTGTAAAACTAAACTTGAAAATATTGCAGCAAGTCTATTCTTATTCTAATTATCCTAGAAAAAAATTATGATGAACATTTCCCAGGTAGGAAAGAAGTCAATAAAAATGAAAGAACTTTAGAGGATCCTGCAAATAAAATATAATGATAGGCTGTCATCTTCCAAAGGGATTCCTGGGGCAACCACTTCTTTGTAGGCAGAGTCTTCTTGATTTAGAGAAAGCTTTATCATGCAGACAAGTATGTTTAATCCATTGATTAGACAGGAGGAGAAAGTGACACCGAAGGGTATCATGAACAAATATTTACACTGATTGTCTACTGATAGGCCTTCATCAACAAGGCTTTATAAACCAGCTCTGTATGCTGTACAATACAAAGTGAATACTGCTTTCTTTCTTTCCATTTTCATGTGCCTAAATAATTGCAAAATGAGGAACCATTACAAATTATTTTTAAAAATGTACAATTGCTTTTTTGTGAACTTTTTTCACGTGATCTTGATAACATGCTTCAATGAAAAACAGTAATTGTTTGAAGTTCACTTTCCTAGCTTTTTAAAAACACTTTAAAATGTGTTATTTTTATACAGCAGTAATTTTTAAACCATATCCTATATGAATACTGGTAGGTCGCATGAAATTAATTGAATTAAATAAGATTATAGAAGCAGTAAATTATTGCCCATAATATAGATGCATAGGAAATTTACCTAAAGTGGAGTCTAGTAGCCTCTTACTAAATTGGTACAATTTACTAAGAATTAGTATCGGGAATTATAACAGGAAAGTTCAGTTAAAATAACTGATAGGAATGTGGTTTTTCTATTTAAATTCGTTCCTATTCTTACAAATAAACCTCTTGGTTTATTTCAAGAAGAAACTTTTTCAAGATATTAGTAATAAGCATCATCATTATTTTATTTTGTAAAAGCTAATGGTATTTGTCATTTAACAGTCATGGTGGTTTAATGTACTATTTTGGCTAGTTGTCCCTTTATATAGCAGGCATGCAACACTTTAGTCAGCAAATGATACTTAAGGAGTTAGATTTAGATCTGATTCCACTCCACACAGCTGCTTTTAAAGAACAAATTCCACTAAACAGCATCAAGTTGTGCCATGTTAGTTGCACAATTGGTTTTTAGTTAAATAATTATGTGTTTAGTGATTTAAGAAGTGTGTCTTCAGTTATTAATCTTACATTATACTTGTGGAATTAAAAAAATCCCTTTTATTAGAATTTTATTCCTCATTATAAACATTGCCCATTTTCAGTAAGCCAATAGAAAGATGCACAAATGAAAAAGCTAAAAATGATTTTCTCAAGTTGAACTTGACTTCTGACGACCATATGAGCATGTCCATATACAAATTTCCTTAACAACAATGCAAAAATGATTTGCCATTGCCTTTTCTGATTATTTTTTTTTACTAATTCACGACCCTGAGATTTTCTGGTTGTCCCCTATCCAATGTCTAATCAATGCTTATTTTTTTTAATCAGCTAAGACATAATGCCTTATTCCCTCCATAAATATATTTGTACTACAAGATATATAGAAATATAATAGTGTTCCCAGCCAGCCTGAAGTATTGGCTGGAGCTTGGTGGAATCTGAAGCACGAAAAATTGGAGAAAAGTACTGTAAATCAATATTGATTAGCTAATCTTTGAAACGCTCCTTACTTTCTATTTTTAAAATTTTACTGCCAGATTTCTAGCTATGAGACACCGCTGGCAAACAGGACTCTGCAATGACTGTCTAGCGGGAGCGTCGTTAGTGGTTATTGCGCATGCTCGGATATTTTCTTCCTGCTAAAAGAGCGTTCCTGTCCCTTAGCAACCTAAAGTGATGCATTGTGGGCTTGAGAGTCCAGGCCCTATATTTCAAAACAACGAGGGTCGCTTTTCTCCTGCGAAGCCGCTTTGTTTGGGAAGAGCCAAAGGAAAAAGCCGCGTTAATGGGAGGGAGGCTAAGGTTATCTGGGAGATAGCGGGACACGGAAAAATTCCAAGTATGCTGGCGGTGGTTGTTAAGGGTTGTTTTAAGAAAGGATTTGAGCCAATTAACATCCTTCCTTTTGGTCTGCATTTTTACAGATTCTGATCGTTTCCATCGCTGCTGGAGCTCTCGACCTTGAAACGGCTCGGCCAGGTGAGCATCAGATCAAAACTCTCCTCCTGTTGTTCGACAGAAGTAAACGATTGGAGAATCGCTGGAGGTAGTTAGGCTTATGTCAATCAATCAATCAGAATAGAGCTGGAAAGCATCTTGGAGGTCATCTAGTCCAACCCACTGCTCAAGTCAGGGAACAACTTTCTACTTTTTATTTATTAAACTTGTATGCTGTCCAATGACTCTGGACAGCTCACAACAATCAACACCAAGGAATTACAATGAAGACTTTTCTTTCCTAAAATCCGTTTTTCATCTAAAGGTTAAAGAATCATATCCAGGATGAGGTACTGCATCTTGGGGATAGTGCCCAGATTTGAATTTGGGAACAGAAATGGCAGAAGTATTTTTTTAAGAAACTGGCAAACTTGTGTGGAGTTTGCAGAATTGCTCCAGAATTGCTCCAGACTTGCTCTGGTTCTCTCACAAGGGGGTGATTTCCACATGTTTTGCATGGAAATCCCTTTGAAGATGATCTGGTTGCCATAGTTGTTTGGAAGCTATGCTGTGCCAGTGACTGCCAATATCTGAATCCTGATTGAGCGGGCTAGCCTGAACCTATAAACTTTGGGACTGTGTAATTAGAGGATCATATTCGCCCATACAGTTTGGTTTCGAACATCTGCCAGAAAAATCATTTGTATTTGGGATTAGTATCCTGGCACCTTAGTGCCCATATCAGTGCTGGCGTTAATGTGAGATTTTAATGAGCTAAGATCAAATTTTTAATTATTTTTGAAATGAGTTTCCGATATTACTAACAGGGCAGCGATATAACAGCTCTTGAGAAGCATGCACATATATTAATAAAATGAATTATACTTTCTGGAATTACTGCCTTAGAAGTGTGTTTGTGATCATACCCAGAGACTAAACTTCAGTCCTCTGACACTAATTTTGGAATAAATTCAATAGACTAGCTTCTGAATTGTAGCGTTAAGATTACTGCCTTATACTATACTTGTTTTCTTAAGAATCAGTTTGGTGTACTGGTTAAAGGATCAGGATAGAAACTGGGAGATTGTGAGTTCTAGTCTGCTTTAAACATAAAACCAGCAAACTGACCTTAGGGTTAGTCTCTTTCTCTTGGCCCTAGAAAGGAGACAATGGCAAACCATTTCTGGGAAAAAAACTTGCTAAGAAAACTGCATGGACTTATCTAGGCATTCTTCCGCAATCGGACAAGATTGAACAGAAAGATAAAATGTGTTTGGAGAAAATCAGATTATGTCAATGAGACTTCTTAGTGAATAGACATAAAGCTGCATTCTCTTACCATTTGCTATTTTTCTGCTGCATCATAATAATGAAAACTGGGCTCTCAGTGTCTTGGCTTCTTCTCTTATTCTTTTTTTCACATGCACTGTGGAATAGATGCTTAAAACTGTCTTTGTTGACAATTTGTCTCAAGAGAGAAAGTATGAAGGAGTACTGAGAAAGAGAAAGAAAAAGAGAGCAGGACTTGGTTTATAGCTTTCAGTTGTAATCTTACAATTTTAGATTGGAGCATTCTTGACGTCATCATTTTCAGGCATAACCTTGTTTGTTTTTTAAAAAAATTAAGTTTATTATGAAGTCATTTATTATAATAACAAGCAGATTGATAGAAAGGATCTGATAGATATTTACTGACTGCTAAAACTGAAAGCCGGTGTTTTGACATCTTAAATGTTTCATAGATTAAAATGATGAAAAATGTCCATCTGGCACCCGAAGCAGATGAAGATGATCTTTATTCTGGTTATAATGATTACAACCCTACTTTTGATACAGAGGTAAAATATATTACATATTTACCAATTGTTTTCTTCTTTTGCATTGTAATATTATCACAGTACAGAAAAATAATAAAAAATAATAAAGGTAAGAGATAAAATAAAAAGAAACAAAAGGAAACAAATTTGAGTAAATCAGATTTGCACAAATACAAATATATAATAATTTTGATAAAACATATATATTAAAATTTATTTGAATACCATAGGATAACACAGATGAGTTTTATTATGCTGAAGAATAATAGTAGTAGTAGTAAAAGTAGTAGTATAATATAATATAATAATATTCAATTCAATTCAAACCTTTACTGTCAATGCACAACGTGTGTGCAGTGAAATATAATAGTAGTCTATTATAATAGTTTCCCTCATCACTTGAAGTAGTAAAGAGGAAGTAAAGAAGATGAAGGAATGGTAGCTAATATGTATCTGTCATTTGTATAGAAACATAAATGTGTAAAATAAATTCAGTCCACATAATACATTTTAATATAAATATTAATATTAATATATGCAAGATATGCAAATGCAAGATAAATATATATACTAATAAATACAATTTTTAAAAGAAAAATGCTGACTATTTGAGTATTGTAGTCGACAGTCATGGTTTTGTGTATTTTTCTAGGATTTAGAGAATGATCCAGCTTTTCAACAGGCTGTGAAAACTAGCCATGGTAGAAGACCTCCAGTAAGTTAAAAATTACAAAGCATCTGTGTAAGCATTTACAAAACTTATTGAGAGCCACAGTTCTTTTATAATATTTTTAGCCTAGCTCCACATCTTTGTTTTGAGTACTTGTTTAAGATACACAACACTCCTTCCTTCCTTTACATTTAATGGAATAATATATATAATGTTCTATTTATAGCTGTTTGCTTCTACTTTAAAAAAGTTCCTCTAAAAAGTTCCTGCCAGGCTTTTTTATTTTTCTTAAAACATGTATATGAACATATACCTGTATAAGTATGGATAAACATGCATGTCAATACTGTAACTTAACAATAGTATCATGTTCTAATAATCATTCTGGTATTTCAGAATAAATGTAAAGATTTTCATTAATTACAAAATGCATGCAATAATTAGCCAATTAAATGAAATCAGCTGAGGAAATCATATATGATTTACTAATTTACCTTGACAGTGACAGATAAAGGGCCATTAGTCCATACTGAGGCGATTACAGTATTAATTAATAACAGTTCTCATATCTGGATCTGGAACATAATTTTTTAAAATAAAAAAAATATTACTATCTGCTCACTTAGTTGAAGATTTTGGAGATCAGATCTCCAGAATAATTGCATACCTATAGAGGATGTACATCACATTGCTCTTTAATGCTGATAATTGATCAAATATTTGTATATTAATTTTAATAGATTAATAGGACAACGCATCTTCCTAGTGTGATTCTGGTGGTTAACAGAACACATAATACAAAAAAAAAGATAGAATAAATAATAATGACCCAAAATAAAAACCATATGGCAACTGAGGAAGCCAATCAGTCAACAGATTATGGGGCTTACTTTGCCTCTTGACCCCCATACCAGAAAATTAGTAAGTCTTGAGGACTTCCGTACTTACAATCAGTTCTCCATTACCTACCTGTTCAGTAATGAACACAAACGGAGATTTTATGCTTGATATCTCTTCAGAGATAACAAATTCTCTTCAAATGTTTGTGCCAAAAGTTCAAAACAGCGAAGTCAAGATTTCTTTGAGTCAAGCTCAAGTCCTGGTAACTTCTTGGATGTTTTCATGTATGGCAAGTGAATGTCAGTGGGTTGCTTATTGGATGTTTTTCAACTTCTATGTTTACTCTGCTTTTCAAAGATGATACTAAAACAGTATTGACCAGGTTGATATCATTTTATAGGTAATTATATAATTTCATTGTCATTACACGTAATACTTATATTTAAATTACTGTGTTCTAGTTCTTGTAAATTAATGCTTAATTTAACTTAATTCCTTTTTACAAGCTTACGGCCAAAGTTCCAGGTACATCAAGTGCACGGACTTTAGCTACAGCGTATGTGGTAAGTTGTTATTCTCTGCATATTTTTCTCCTACTCTTCTTTCTTTGCTTCTGCTTTTTCAGCAACAAGACATACTAAGTGCAAAGTTCCTGATCCCAGTCAGCCTGTGAAATTATATAGCTCTCATATTTTGAATGCTCACAAGAAGGACTAAAAACCTGAAAGGGAAAAACAAAGTTCCACAGTTGAGGCGTGAGGTCTCTTGAAAGCTAGAGAGAAAGCCCGAAACTGTTACTTATGGATACTTATTTCAATAATTTGAAACAACACGTCCCATTTTAGAATGCATTAAGTCACATCAACTATTGGTAGTGGAAAGGGAAATGGGAAAAATGCAACATTAGGTTGCTGAAATCAGGAATAATCGGAGTATAAGACACCCTTCCAATCTTTACTCTCCCGATTTGTTAGAAGTAGATCCCAGAATACTCAACCAGTAGTAGTTATGACCATCCTGCCTGGGAATTATGGGAGTTGCAACCCTATAAGTTTATGTTCACCAACTTGGGGAAAGTTGTATCCTATGAATAAAGAGAGCTATAAAATGGAACCACAACTGAGAAAGACAAAAGACCAGGAACAGAACTACTGAATTTGATACAGGAAATGAAAGAAACTAATTTAAGCAATTTTGTATGGCAGTGATTTATGGATATTAGAAATGAATTGAGCAGAAGTAACTCCTGTTAAATGTACCTTTCTTTTTATGTACTGAGAGCATATGCACTAAAGACAGATTCCTTGTGTGTCCAATCACACGTGGCCAATAAAGAATACTAATTTAATCTAATATAATTCTAATCCTGTTATATATAAAGCCAGCTGCTACTCTGCTCTCGGGCACCAGTTTTAATTTATATAAATATTTCAATATATTAAAAAACAATAATAATTAAGAGATTAAACTGGTGTCTCTTATTGCCATACTTTATAAATCTGAGGATTGAAGTGAAAATTTCATATCATAGACATAATATAAATTTCCGGCAGCAGTGTCACCTTTTGCGCTGCTAAAATAGTATTTTTTGTGATCCAGACCTGCTTATTCCCCTAGAAATAGAACTTGTAGTGATGATTGATCAAAATATTTTCTTGCATCATGATAGTCAAAGACAACATTGTCTTCATCAATGGGCAGACCAATGACAGCAGCTGTACAGGTAATACTGTTATCATTTTTGCTAAAATTAGTTCATAGATAGAATCTAAGACTATATGCGTCATGACGGTGAACAGCTGGTTTTAAATGTAAGGAATGAGAAACATAACTGAAAATGAGAATATATCATTAGGTACTCCATTTTAGCGCTTAATAAAAATGTCTTACTTAAAAGGTATATTTTCATTTACAGCAGCAAATATGAAAAATAAAATTTTCTTTAAAATATGGGTTATGAACCTACAGTAGTAAACTTTGTAACACTCCTGTAAATTCACAATAATGGGATAAATGAAATGTATGCAAATAGACCAGTGGTGGAATTCAATTTTTTTTATTACCGGTTCTGTGGGCGTGGCTTGGTGGGTGTGGCTGTGGGGAGGTCATGTGACTGGGTGGGCAGTTTCTGTAAGCAGGGCAATAAAGATTAGGCTAGAAACAACATCAGAATGGTTTTTTCCT
>JAEANM010015121.1:0-13740 GCA_017656035.1 Myanophis thanlyinensis
AGCTTCGCCGGATTGCGCCACCCACTTTGCCGCCAAGCGTGGACACTGCCAGCCTGCGAGCCCTGGCTGCAGAAGCCAGCCGGGGGGGAATCCCCCTCTTATGGGGGGGGATCCAAATCTCCGCTGGCCGCACCAGGCTGCACAGAGGTCCCAAACACTCCAGCACGCCATTGCCGGGCCAGCGGAGGTTTCAGAATCCCCCCCCATGCGAGTGGGATACGGTATCTCCGCCGGCGGAGATATCCCAAATGGGGGGGACGGAGATACCGTATCCCACTCGCACGGGGGGGATTCTGAAACCTCCGCTGGCCCGGCAATGGCGTGCCGGAGTGTTTGGGACCTCCGTGCAACCTGGTGCGGCCGGCGGAGATTTGGATCCCCCCCATGAGAGGGGGATTCTCCCCTGGCTGGTTTCTGCAGCTGGGGCTCGCAAGCTGGCAGCGTCCACGCTTGGCGGCAAAGCGGGTGGCGCAATCCGGCGAAGCTGTGGCAATGAAGCTCCGGACATCGCGGCGGTGGAAGAAGGGTGCTGAGCGAGGGCATTGCCGGCTTGGCAGCATGGATGAAAGTTTGAATTCCGGGCAGGGTAAGGAACAAAGCCGTCCTGCCATTTCCCTCCCCTCGCCCGCCCTTCCTTGTCACCCGCCACCTCCTTCTCCTCCTCGTGGCCTGCAACAACATCCTGCCTCCGTATCCCACTCGAATGGGGGGGGTTTCAAACCTCCGCCGGCCGCTGTCGGAGGTTTGAAAATCCCGCCGGCTGTCAGAGCCGCGGCAAAGGTTTAAAAGAACCGAATGTGGCTCTGGAGCTGCGGGTTGCCGACCCCTGATCTAAAGGAACAGATTAACTGTGGGATATAAAGAATTATGAATACTATTTTTTTTGAGGAGTGATTTTAGGTTTGAATGTATGGTTTTTGGATTACTGGACAAGAGTGGGACTGATTAAAATAAGATGAGATGCTACACCAAAGGAAATGAGTGGAACTTGGAAGGAAATGGTGGTGATGTTCCAAAGTATCAAGAACATTTGATAAGAGATTAAGGCTTCAATGCATGGCATAGATGAAAAACTGGGACATATTAAACAAAGAACAATGAGTGATTAAGATGTCCAGGAAAAGGAGGAGTCAATTGAAAGAGCAGATGAGAAAACAGAACAGACAAACCAGCAAACAAAACACGACAACAAGAAGGAGATAACAACCAAAACAACAATGCAGTGATGAAATAAACCAAGGGGAAAACATCTTAAAGAGATTTAAAAAGAGTACCAGAGATGCAAGAAGACACTTTTGAAAGGGAAATAGGGGCATGGGTAGATTTTTTGGAAGCTAGACAATGGAAAAGGGCAGAGATGGGAGAAATGTTTAAAATGATTAGTCAGAACATAGATGGAGATAGTAATAAAGATCCAAGAGAGGAATATTGAAGGCAAGCTAAAAAACGAACAATTAAAGCGAGCAAGAGATGATGGATAGGATTGTTTTGAACTATAATGGTGGCATAATTAAAAGTTAGAATAGGGATAGAAATAAGAGAGGTGGAATAGAAGTATACACATTTTTATATAAGGTGAAAGTAATAGCAAGAGGGAAGATCAGAAATTGAATGATGGTATTATGTATGTTTAAATAATATTGTGATTGGCATATTGAAATATTAAATAAATAATGAAAGACTATAACTTAATACAAACATGTGTATTAACACTAGAATTACGTAAGCTTGGGGAATGTAACAAATATGATTAATATTATTTTTATTTGTACCAAAATGCATGACACCCAGGTTCACACAATGATATGTATAAATAAAATAAACGAGTAAAAAAAAATCAGTTATTCAGAGTTCCATCAACGTGGGATCTTTTTAAACACCACAGGGACATGTATCCTGATAATAAACAGGAAGAGTCTATAATTTAAGCAGTTCTAAAAGGTATTCTTGTACCCCTCTAGTGACAAAAATGAGAGGTACAAGGTCAAAAAAGAAATCCAGATATCAATTATCAAGCATGAAAACAAAAAGAATATTAAGTCTTAAAATCAAGGCCAACCTATGACTCATAAAATTAAACCAGCAGTCTCTTATTTGTATTAAATGCATAATATCCGGTCAAAACCAGTAATAATCAACCTGTAACCATATCCTTAGCAGTAATCTCCACTTCATTAAGTAATCCACTTCATTCAGTAATCTTCACTTCATCATAGAGACTACTTTTGTCTGAGAATTATGTAGGAGCACGTAACCGAGGAAGAGGTCTATTAGTTCAAGCAGACTTATTTCTCGGTCAACTACCTTAGGAAAAGGCTTCAGGCGGAAACAAGGGAGAAGGCGCGAGCGAAACACGTGGAGAACTGAAGTCCTCGCACAAAACTAAAGTCTTTGGGTCCAAGAAAGTACCGAAAGAGCCGGGGCGACCGGTGCCGTCTCCTCGGACGGATTCATCTACAGACAACGGGCCGGGAATGAGGGAAAGGAGTCGCGTGGAAGGGGAGGGGGGTCAGAAATCCTCACCTTTGTTCTTCGGCATGGTGGCAACTACCAGTCAGCGGACACAACCTTGACAAGCCCGAACGAAAAGGAAAGAGCCGTTTTTTATACTGGTGGTCAGAGCAAAAGAAGGAGAAACTGACAGCGTGACGTCGCACAACAGTAGAAAAAAATCGATGCAGCCACCGCCAAAACCTTCCGCGAAGAAAGGCGGAAGAAAATATTGGCCCCAGAATGCGCTTCGCGCTCTCTCGACTTCCTCCGGGAACTCGCGGGCCTTTCTATCGCCCTCCTCCGGTGGGAAGAATCATTGCCGAAGAATGCGGTCCTATGAGCTGATAGATCCGGGTGTAAAGTGTGACGTTTTCACTACAGTGGGGTGTCAAACGGGCGGCGCACGAGCCGGATGCGTCACACGCAGGCCACGTCCACCCTAGCTCCGCCAAGGAGTGATGACAGGTGACTACAAGATTTGGAAATCCATTCCGTTTAATTCATTGAGGAGCGTGCGTATGATTATTTACTTGGTATCATAATAGCATCAGAAATAGCCGTGAGCCTCCTTCCAAAGAATGGTGCTAATTCATTACTGCAATTTTACTAACTCGTCCTTTAGTCATCAGCCCATCAGAACTCCCGTCCCTGGACTGCAAAAATTTAAACAAGTTTCGAATTTCTGTATCTCTTTCCTATTGCTGCTTCGCAGCCTGTAAGATCTGGTAGAGAAACGCAGATCTTTGAAGATGTTTCTGTTCCATAGAAGTATATTGTAAACTACCGAACTAGCCTACTTAGGCTAGGCTGGAATGAAGTTGTACATAAAGTGGGTGTATATCCTCAAATGTATAAATTGAATAATCGAGTGTAAATTTATAAATTGAATAATCAAATGCTCTTGTTGGAAGAAATGTCCATGTGGTTTTAGTTCCAAGTGTGGAAGAAAGACACTGGAAACATGAAGGCTGCTTGGAAGGATGGTTTTATTGGTGGAGCTGGAGCAAAAAGGGCCCAGGTAGCTGAGAGAAAGAGATTTTATACCCTCTTGGGCTGTGACTTTGCTTCCTGTTCCTGTGGCAAGATCAAGTATCCTGATTGGTTGTCAGACTCCCATATGGCTATAGGTCATGATTCAATTTTGGTTGAAGCTTTTGTTTGTGCCATGTGGGAGTTAGGCAATCCCATAATGTCCTGCCAGTGAGGGCCTTTTATGTTGCAAATAAGGCTAGCTCATTCTTTTGTCATCCAAATATTTGGTTATTTGGATGACAAAAGACTGAGCTAGTCTTATCTGCTGGGGGAAGTGAGTGTGGGGCTGAGCTTCTGTTTTAACATTTCTATTTCTCTTTTAGGGGAAATATTCTACCTTTTAATATTTTTTTCATTTTTCTAGGAGAGAAAAATTTCTGTTTAAAATTTTCTCCATAAAGATTTTAGGCATCAGGTTGCGCATGTACTGTGTATAAAGAGAAATGTTATTTTCATTTCAGTTCTAGAAGTAATTATGATTTCCTACACCCAATTTGTTCCAAGAGATCATGTAGCTGTTTTTCTAATTGTATATTTCCTGCACCTGCTAGGTGGATGTTGAGTGAAGGAGAATAAGGCTGACCTTTGAGTGCTGCAACTACAGTACAATATAAACCAGATAATTAACTCTAGACCAGGAACAAAAGGCTATGTTAGTCTTCCCCCAATGTAGTAGCTCTATGGATTGGGGATAACCTTGACAGAGACAGCATGAATGGCATAAGCAACTGAAGAAAGAGAAAGTGCATGCTTAAAATTGGCTGGTCTCAATCAGGTATTCATACATTAGATATGCAACCTTCCAAAATATTTGAACCCCTGGAGTTGAAATTTGTTACTTATATCTGCTTGAAATAAAATAAATCAAGTTTTATACTATAGCAACAGATATAACTGAATGAAATAGAGCCCATAGTTGTAGATGAGTATTATCATTGCCACTTTATAGAAAGAAAACATCCTAAAGTATCAGCCTAAGTTAAATGTGATATTACCAATAGTATATTACCCTATAGTACTTTCTATAACTATTATTTTTTAAAGTAAAAATTAAATTGTATAAATACAAAGCAATTCTAACAGCTGAATCCATGAAGCATATAGCAATATATATATAGTTCCATATCTGTCTGAATAAAAACCAACTTTCCAAAATTTACCCACAATTTTTGTTTTGTAAGAGGAGAGACATTAACTGAGGAAATAGTATTCTATATGTAACCTTCTTTCCAATTCTGCTCACTATAGACAGATCCCCCCTTTTCTGAAAAGGGTCTTTCTTTTGATCCTTTCTATTGTAACACAGATCAACACTGCTTTTACCTTCTTCAGATGTTAAAGAAACAGAAGCCCAATCTTAGGCGTGTCCTCTTAAGCATTCCATTTTTTTCTTCCTCTGCTTATCTTTTATGTATATTTCATGATTGTCATAGAAAGCTCTCAGTATTGCTTGCTAACTACATAAAACTCACTTACAGATCCCTATAGTAACGAACATGTTTATTAAATTCTTATAACTGTCTATGAGATATACAAATAAATAAATACAACTTTGCAACAGACACCTGGAAGAAATAAAATGCTTCATAAATGCAGTATTTTCAAATTTTATTTGCATTATCACTTGTTTTTTGAAGACTACAAAACCTTTCTTGACAAGAATACAAGCAATAGTATCAGTCCAGGCTTGTATGTGGTAATGTTTGGAAACAGGATTACACATATATATTCTGAAAACGAAGAGAGCTTTCAATAACATAATCAAAAGCATCCCTACTTTTTGCCTAGTTACCTAGTTTAAAATATTAAAACAGCATTTTAGTTGCAATGCTAATGAAAGCATCTGATGCAACTTTAATGTTCTGCCTGAAAGATACAGTACAGTTAAATGTGTTACTATATATTTACATGCTATGCTTATAAAATCAATAAAGAATTGTACACAACCATATAAAAATATTTTATATTATGCATTTTAAAATTTCTTAAATGGTTACCAGCCCCACTGTCATTAAAATAGTAAAATAATTATATCCCTTATAAACAGACTTTTCCTTTGTTTAGGTAAGAAGTATCAAGATATATATACATCAGCATCAAGAGTAAAACCTACTCATTACTAATCAATAATTTATATACTGCAAAACTTTCCTTTTATTATCATAAAAACAGTGATTTAGTTTATCTATATTTACATTTATAAAGTGCCTAAATAAAAATTCTCAGCATTTGTGGCCTGGCCCCACCCTTGTTCGGCTAAAAATTCTCACGTTTTCTTCTGCCTGCTGGAAATTATTACTTCAATAAATTTTAAACTGTGTGGGAGAAGACAGCAGCAGACTTCTATATTTTACCAAGAAAAACACCTGGATAAAGTGACTGTTGATATGCTAGAAGATGATCCCATCAAGTTGGATGGCACACAACATGCTGCTGAAGAAAAGCTGAGAATCTTTTGGAGTACTAATGATATTTATAATGCAATTAGATTAAAGTTTTCTGAAAATTTAATGCTGATATTGCAATGCAAGAAAAAAATTCAAAAGCCGCAATGACAAAATTAGTGAGGAAACATGGAACTTAAAAATATTATGGGAAATTTAAACACAATAAAAGATACAAAGAATAAACTATGCATTAACATCCTGGGCATCAGGAAATTGAAATGGAGTGGGCATTGGGTACTTTCAATAAGAAAACCATACTGTTTATTATTTTGGACATGAAATACTAAGTGGAAAGTGTTGCTTTCATAGTCAGGAAGAATATAGCAAAGACTACTTGATGACTGAATATCAATTAGATTCTGCAGACAATATGATGGTTATTCAAGTTCCATTGATGCAGAAGAGGAAGTTGATGAGTTCTATAGCCAAGTTCAATACAAAATCAACATAATGTTCAAACAAGATGTGTTGCTTATGGTTGCAGACTGAAATGCCAAAGCTGGAAACAGTAAGGAAGAAAATGTAGTTGTACTATATGGCCTAGGGAACAGAAATAAAGCAGGCGAACTACTTACCCATTTCTGCCAATCCAACAATTTCTTCACTGCTGACAAATTCTTCAACCAACTACAGTAAATACTGTATACATATATATGAGCACATAGAAAACAAATTGAGTATATTATTGGTATAAGGAAGTGGAATAGATCAGTTATAGAATGCCTGCACAAAAGAAATTAAATTGGAATGTCATCATTGCAGGTGGTGGGTATTCTGAAGAAGAGAAGAGAGCAAAGCCAAGAAAGATAAATATCTGGCAGGAAGTAACAAGAATTTCATAGAACTGTTAAAAGAGAGGATCAGTATTTCATAAGACATAAAAGATGGAAGCAGAGAAAATGAAACATTTTCCAAAAAGATCTCCCATCTCCAATGTCAGGATATTGTATCCATTTTCAATACTAAAGGATACCAATCCACACAGTAATTGATTAAATGTACATCAAACAGAAGTGGAAAGTGTATAAATAAGGGTTGTCAACATCTAAAATACTTTGGAGGGGTATACTGTTTAAAAGAACTTCCAGTTCTAGAAGATAGATCATTAGCAAATTGGAAGGTCACAGGAATTGGAGTATCTATAAGAATATGGCAAACTGCAGAATACTTACCAATATTAAGGAGATTTTGAGTATGGAAACCATTGCATAATGTCTTTGATTTCACATGCTATTAGAACGGGTGTCAAATTGGTGGCCCATGGGCTGGGTGCATCAGGCCACCCTAGCTCTGCAAAGGGGAAAAACATCCTGAAACATCAAGTAATGGCAACATTATGCCACGAGTTTTGACACCCATGGTTTCGAATCATCCAATGTAGATTAGACTTTTACATAGAAAAGGAAATGTTTAAGCTCATCTTTTAAAAAGACATGGAACAAGAGACCTCATTGTATTCATACTGGATAATTGAGAAAGCCAAAAAGTCAAATTTATGCGTCAGTGATTATAGAAAGGTCTTTGACAATGCTCTCATGTCAGGCTATGAAATGTCCTTAGGCTTGATTATGAATAATAAATCAGCAGTCAAGAAATACAGTATAGCAATTTAAGGTCTTGGAAAATATATTCAGGTGCTGTGAAGTATCTGTATTCACAACGGTTAGAATTAGACAAGCAATGGTTTTTCCTGTGAAGTTCTATGGATAAGAAAATTAGGAGAATTTAAAAAAATATTGATGCTTTTGAAATTTGGTGCTCAAAAGACTTCAGAATAATATGGATAGCCAGGAAACAAACAAAATGGATCATAGAACAAATAAATTCAGAGTTCTCACTCAAGGCACAAATGATCAGGCTCAAACTAATGTTTTGGACACATAATTGAAGACCCAGTTCCTTTTATATTATATATTTTCTGATGTGTTATGCTGATTTAAAATTCATAGAAAGGTTTAAACAAATTATTTCTGAGGAATAATGAGTAATGGAATAATGTTTTTACTAATTTTCAAATACTTTAAAAAGAAACAAAATACATTACCTATTTTTCTTAAGTAACTTGGAAAATACAATTGAGCTATTGTAAATATATCAATGTTTAAGTGAACTGTTCTTTTTCTTAAATATAATATGCATAAATGATTGCTTTATATAAAATGTTTGTTTTCTATCTAGGAAAAGTAAATCATTTAATTTTTCTTAGGGGCAGATGAAATTATATTGTTACTATGAAATCTAAAATTTCCAGTGCAATCCAGTTGGGAAAAAAACCCCTGCTTGTTTATTTATAATAAATTCCAATGTGCTCACCTTCATGTTCTCCATTACATTTAAGATCATAAAATAACCTAGGACTACAAATGGATTACATATCAAATATGACTATATATGCTTGAATCCAACTGCTTAAAATTATTCTGTGGAGAAGACATATTTATAAATATGTACACACACATATATATAAATGATATATACACATTTATTTCCTGCAGAATATTAAATAAGAATCTTCTAAGAAGCATATATTGTTAAATATAAATCTGACTACATGAGTCCAATGTGAATAGCATCTTTAAAACATCTAATAAAATCCCTCCATTTGGAAGATAGTTATTAGAAATGTTCATGCACAGAGATAGAATATTTTTCCTGCAAGACAATAAAATATAGTAGCAAAGTGAAATAAAATAAGTGGAGCAGCAGACTAATACAAATAATGGATTCATTTTCCCCAGGTTTAAGATATAAACATGCCTTATGTGTCTTTTCTTATTAAGAAAAAAGCAAAGATTTGTATCTTCTCCCAAAATGGAATAAGCATTTTGTGAAATTTCTGGAGCTTCAGCAACATTTTAGATTTAACCCATGACCAAAAACAACTGGTGCATATGTTTATGTACATCAAAATAAGGCATCCATTTGACAAAGCTCAACATTATATTTTCTTTACCATTCCAAAAGTATTCCAGAATTTATGTAGTTGTGAATTGCACCCTAGGGAAATCGTGGTAAATACAATAAACACATTAGGGTTGAAAACTATTGATGTTCAAAATGTAAAAAATAGATATTAGAAAATTTTCAGCAGATAAAATAATATAGATAGTCCTCAACTTTC
The DNA here is from genome assembly GCA_017656035.1 of Myanophis thanlyinensis. Taxonomy (NCBI): domain Eukaryota; kingdom Metazoa; phylum Chordata; class Lepidosauria; order Squamata; family Homalopsidae; genus Myanophis; species Myanophis thanlyinensis. Next base: position 9,094 of record JAEANM010015121.1, read on the forward strand.
ATTTAGTCACCATGCAAAGTTACAACAGCGCTACAAAAAGTTACTTATTACTATTTTTCACACTTATGATCATTGCAGTATCGCCATGTTCATGTGATCAAAATTAAGTTGCTTGGCAACTGGTTCATACTTATGACCAATGCTGTGGCCCAAGGTCATGTAATCACCTTTTGCAATCTTTTGACAAGCAAAGTCAATGGGGAAGCGAGATTCACTTAACCAAGTTACCAACTTATCAACTGCAGTGATTCACTTAACAACTGTGGCAAGAAAGGTTGTAAAATGAAGCAAAACTCAACAAATGTCTCACTTAAGAGAAATTTTGGGCTGAATTGTGGTCGTAAGTCAAGGACTACCTGTATTTCCATCCATCCAAATCTAGGAAACAGCCCACGCCCATGTATTTCGTATGGAAAATACAAATTATACGAATATTCTCCAGGTTACTAGACCTTGTCATAAAAAGCTGTCTTTAACTGTAAAATATCACCTATTTAGGATCTTTCATTGCAATTAAATCTTGAAGCAACATTTAGCAAAATTTAAAAATATTTTCAAGCACGACAGAAGAAAATAGTATTTTAAAACATTAACAGTTACCCAACAGTAAGAAATAAAGGCCCCTTGGTGGCTAATTAGCAGCATCTATACAAGCAAAGACTCATTTAAGAACTAGTGTGTGAAAAGGATTTTAAATTACAGTACGAATAAAACTGTGGTAACCTGAAACAGTTGCATGAGTCTGTGTAAGGCAGAAACAGGAGATGAAACGCTAGAAAGTACTACAAATTAATATTTACTAAAAGGAAGACAAACAAACTATAGGACCCAGTGATTAAAGAGATCATGAACGTTTGATAGAAAAAAAAGATATTTCATTTCTTACTTTGCTTATATCTACCACAATGATCTGAGACTAACATTGGCAAAATGCAAGACAATAAAGAAATATTACTACTGTATAAAGAGTAATTTCTTTGGCAGAATTCTGATGATCCACCCAAAATTCTTCATTTCTTCAGCATACTATATTTTGCAATACATAAAATTTTGATATCTCACATATCTGATCACAAAACAATTTGAAGAGGTGAAAGTTTTCCCCAGTTCCCATGAAAATGATAAAAACAACATCAGAAGTAGTGCCATTATGTTTAGTATATGCGTTTAGGATTGCAAACTTAGCATCTGATTATACAGCATTCTTCAAGATTGTAATTTACGAACATGCCAAACTTTGAAGGCAGAGCCACTAGAAACAGTTGAAGACATTGGGACTCATTTCATTTAATTTAATTTGTATCAATGCTGCTTTTGTCTATAGTGGCCTGAGTATAACAGACCTGCTGTTAATTTTTAGCCACAAAAATGATCTAACATTATTATTGGAGAATGCACTACTTCAGCTTAAACATTACATTTCTGCCTCTCCATTTTCTGATCAGCACTGTGCAATATTACTATTGCTGCTTAAGCAACAAAGAAAAACCAGTTACAATTAACATCAACTGAACCAAAGTTAAATTATTTAGCCATAGTTTCTGAGGTTCACAAAAACTCATCATGATATGCAGACCCTTTTTGCTTCCATACATAGCAAACTACATATGTGATTAAAAGATGTCATTTATACCATTAAATGCTTTAACAATTCCCAAGATTTCTAATAATGTGTCCATGGGAAAATCCAAGCAAAGAAATACACATTCACAGAATTACATTCAATAGCTGTTTAACAGTCAAGCTGTTTTAGAGATGTCCAATCATACTGATTAACATTTTAATCAGATTTAACTGTCAAATCAGTTAGTCTAAAAAGAAGGAAACAGTACATTAAGTGTATTGTTAGGAAAAATATACAAAACATATAAAACGCTGGATGGCACAAATTATACAGTGCTAATATAAACATATTTTAAGGTAAGTGCTTAACATAAACTGTCCATCCTTATATGTATCAAATAATTATTTTAAAGGGAGGAAAAACATTCCCTATAAAAATAATGCTATATGGTGCAGAGTGCTTTTTTCAGTGTATCTATTGTAACAAGAGGTGTTCATAATTATTTCCATTAATGGTTTTTTCCTCCACTGATTCCATGATTCCATTTTTTTTCCCTCCACTTGAAGGAAAACATTTTGTCTAACAGTTTTCAAAAGATGAAAGCAGGAGCAGCAGCATAACAGTACCAGCTTGAAGAGTGTGCTTTCAGGTAATTGGAGTATGTGCTATCTGTTGCCATAATTTGTGCTATCAGCTCATTGTGGTACCATTATTTTTTACATGAGGTCATTTCACAGAGCAGTTGAGGTAATTTTTTTTACTCCTCTTCTTTGAGCAAGTGTAGAGCGACCCACTGGCTCCAAAACTGGGGATTGATTACGATTCAATGCTGAGTATGTAGCTGCCATGGCACCCTAGGAATAAAAAGATTTTTAAAATTGTGAATTCTAGGTTAAATGACCACATTACGGAGTTTAAACAAACAGTAGAATTTAATAATGTAGAATTTTAACGTTTAAAACACACAAACATTATTTATGTCAATCTATAGTGCAATATGTCTCTGCCTTTACGTTTTGCGCCTCATAGCCATGCAGACAGGCATGTGTGTTAATAATTTTGCCCAATCATTTAAAACATTAAGTTGACAGGGACTGTCCAACATTCTAGCATTATATACTTCTCAACTCTCACAAATGTGATTTAGATTTGCTCTTAATAATGCTAACTGCAGTTCTCAAATAAGAATTTGTGCAAACAACAAATAACCATCATCTTGCAGAAACTACAATGATTAGTTAGATCAGGCCTGCCCAATACATCGATCACGATCTATTGTTGATCGCAAAGGTAGTATGGGTAGATCACATGGCAACTGCTTATTTTTGCTTCCCAGAGGCAGGGGATGAGGGTGGGGGTGGAGCTGCCCTACTACTTGCCTTCAGATAGTTGGAGCCAGGCCTCTCTCACCTCGGCCCATTTCTTCTACAGCCAGTAAGCCTTTCCTAAAGACCTCTGTAGCTGATAACAGAGCTCCAGAAGCCCCTCGGGAAGCCTTACTGGCCTAAGTTTTGTATTTCGTTTTGACTTGGGTTATTTAATAAGTAGCCCACAAGCCAAAAAAGTGTGGGCACCCCTGAGTTAGATGATACCACGTGTCTTTAGTATCATTGGTTACTAAGTATTCTGGTTTCTATTAAGCATTTTACATTTTATCCTATCACACTATATTTGGAAACAAAGAGAAATACAAAGTATGTTAGATAAATTTTGTAGTTTTATTAAACCCATATGTAATAGCAATAAACTGCCTTTTGAAAAACACTGAAAGAACTTATTATATTATTTACAGGACTTATTTATATGCTGTTCTTGTTGTTGACATCTCTGAATGGCATATCTGTGACATCCATAAACGTTAAAAAATAAAAAACTCATAAGATCAAATCAAAGTACCACTCTCTATGCATAACTCTGGGAACTTCAATTATATTAGACAAATACACGAAAGCCAAAATGAAGTATATTAAAATGTCCCAACGTCCATGGCTTGCTGGTGTAGCCAAATTTTAATAGCCTTCTTTTTAACCCAATAGGATAAGATTGACTTACTTGACAGAAGTAAACAATTATTGTAAACAATGAAGTAAACAATGATTTTGTTCCTTAATGATGAAAGATTTATTATAAGGGAAATGCTTTCAATGGTTCATTGACTAAGAAAATCTTAAATGTACAAATTTCAAAGGATTGCAAGAAATGGAAATGGTAGCAATAAAGGTAGATCTTGTTTTAACAGTGATAATTGGGATTGAAATTTCAGTGGCTAAGCAATGCCATCATAAAGCATGATGTCATAAGATTGTGCTGCTTACTGATGGTAATTCTAGCAATCAATCCTTTTATTGTCAATGCACAACATGTGTCCAGCGAAACTGAATGTACAATCACACAAAATACTCCTTCGGTACAATCACACAAAGCATAGAAACACAGAATACATTCAAATACAATTCCCAGTTACTGTTCAGTGAGGACAGTGCAGGTTTTTAAGTGAGAACCTAATGTGATCATAACTTCCTATCAGCTTTCCTATTGACTTTGCTTGTGGGAAACCAACACTGAAGGTTATGAATGGTGATCATGGGACATCATGTTCAGAGATAAAGGCTGGTTGCTGAGTGCTCATGTCACAATCACATGGGATCAAGGGATGCTGCAAAGGTCAGAATTTCAAGGACCAATTGTAAGTGCAACTCATTCAATGCTATGGCTAGTTCAAATGGTCACTGAATAAATGGTTGTTAAATGACGACTTCCTGTAATGGAAAAAATAAGGCGGCAAACTGCAGATTAAAATGTAGCAAACAGAATGTTTATTCATTTTAACCATTTTTTAAAATAAGATTTTATTGGATTTTCAACAACAAACACACAAACAGACAAAACAAACAAACAAAATATCTTTTTTAAGAATAGCAAGATCCCGAATTATCACTTCTCCATACAGAAATAAGCTCAATCAGAAAAAGAAAAAAGAGAGAAAAAGAAACATATATATCGGCAATTATAGGTTATAAGAAACAAAAAAGAACCCTAACTAAAAGATAAACAAACAAATAATCATAAATCACAATCCATAA
>JAEANM010015122.1:0-13739 GCA_017656035.1 Myanophis thanlyinensis
CAACTTTCTTTGTTGAAAGTCTTTTGATGCCCTTTCCCTTTAAATCTCCTTCCGTCTCAGCTTCAGGCTTTTTTTTCCCCAGGTTTTTTTTTCCTTTTCGCCACTTAAGCAGTAATTAGCACAGATCCGGGCAGCTTTCTTTTAAGGTAGTCTCTCGGGGTTTAAATTCAAAACAATAAAGGATCTTCTCACCCAGTTCCACAGCTGCATGCCAACTTCTCTCCTGATCTGTCTTAGATGTTAATTGGCTCAGTTGTTGTTCTGGCCTTTGTGGCGGCCAATTCTGACCACCTCTTCATCCCACCATGGCTGAAGGGACTTTCAGCCCAGGGATCCTCCAGGGGATTGCACTGTCCACCTGACCACTCCGGGCACCCCTCTTCACTCCGTTGCTCCTACAAAGCAGCGTTAGGCTCCATATGGAGCCCACAGGTGGGGGAAGACCAGTGGGGGAGAGGAGCTAGCCTCTCTCCCAACTGTATCAACCAGAACAGGAACTGGAAGCCACACCATCGTCTTTTGCAGGAACATAGTTTGACTTTACAAGCAGCGATTGAGATGTGTCACACCACAGAACTTACAGACAAATGGTTGAGAGCTTTAGAGTGGGATAAACAGGCTGACTGTGTTAATGCAGTTTCAAAACAGCTAAACATGACAAATTACCATCACAAGCACCAGCATAAAACTCAGTTTTGTAGCTCACCCAAAAGTAACCCAGTATCATGTAAGTACTGTGGTAGTGTGCATGTATGAGAGAGACAGCAGTGCCCTGCATATGGAAAAATCTGCAGAACGTGTGGGAGGCTAAATCACTTTGCAGGAGTGTGTTTGTCATGGAAAATGGAACTAAGGAGGCTGCACACAATCAAGCATATGTCAGGCCTGGAGGATACATCCTTGTTTACCACTGATGGGATTTATATAAAAGAATGCATTGGTGCAGTACACTCCAAGGGCAAAAAAATGGTTTGTAAATCTCGGATTTAACAATATAATTCAACCCGGCCAGCTGGACTCAGGTGCAACATGTGATGTTATGAGTTTAAAGCATAAAATGAAACTGGCACCTGAGATACCTCTTTAGCCTAGTAGTACTAAACTGAAGTTATATTCAGGAGAACTAATGGATTCATTGGGCTTATTTCAAATAGATTGCAGCATATGTGGGGGTATTTATGAACTTGAATTTGAGAATGTGGAAGTTGATCAGAAACCACTATTGTCAAGATCAATGTGTGAGCACCTGGGTTTGATGCAGTTCCAGCTGAGTCACACAATGTTGCGATTCAACCTTCAAAACCCTTGGCAAGGCCACGGACAAAACAGCAAATCCTCCAAGTCTACAAGGAGGTGTTTGAGAGTCCCATAGCATCTGTTCCAGGAGAGGTTCATTTTGAACTCAACTCTACCATTTCTCCAGTACAAAGTGCCCCATGTAATGTGCCTAGTTATTAAGACACAAGTCAAAGCACAATTGGACAAGTATGAAGTGGAAGGACATATTATTTCAGTTTCTGAGCCAATTGATTGGATAAGCAACATGGTTATTATTAGGAGGCCAGAGAAGATCAGAATCTGCATTGATCCTAAGTTTCTGAATATGGTTCTAAAACGGTCACACTACCTAATGCCAACACTTGATGATGTTTTGCACAAACTACCCAAAGCACGGATCTTCATGCTTGTTGATGCCAGAGATGCCTTTTTACAGTGTAAACTGGATGGAAAGAGTAGTTATACGACCATGTTCTGGACACCATGGGGCAGAAAGAGATGGCTTAAACTACTAGTTATCTTTTTTGTTCCCCGCTCATACATGATAATCCATAATTCATCTTTAAACAACATTGCACTTACCTGTCTTGTTGCATCCCTCACCATAATTTGAAGCAGTAATAGTGTAACCTTTAAAAGTTCATATTTGAACCTTAAACTAAATTATCCATTTTAAAACTTTGCTCAGGATGGTTCAAGAATAAATAGAGATCTGTCTGTGGGATCCTTCATGCTCTTGGTTGTTCTCTTGAAGATATTTCTGCATTGAACTATCCACAATCTTCAAAGGAATAAAATTCAAAATGGAAGAAAAAACCACAACACGCTATCTTTTCTCAATATTCTCATCAGTAAATGATGACATTAGAAACACAAGTCTATTGTAAAACTGCCCATACCAACCTTGCAAAGTAACAACCCAGCCTTCCACAAGAGAAGCTATGTAAGAACATTATAACACAACCACCTATCTCCACAACTTCCATCCCAGACACACCATCAACAGCCAAACCTCTTAGAACTGACCCCATCTCAGATACACCAACAGCCAAACCTCCTACAACTGACCCCCATCTCATTGGGTTCACAACTTTTGGTGATTACAGAGTCCCTAGGGAGAGGGGTCGGTATATAAATCAAATAAATAAATTAAATAAAGAAATAAATAAAAGAAGTGCTAGATCTATTTCACAGACAAAAGCCAGGAAAAGCACCAGATAAAATAACTCCTTCTTGCTTAAAAGTCTGTGCTGACCAACTGGCCCCCATCTTCACCCAAATCTTTAATAAATCACTAGAGATGTGCTATATTCTTTCTTGCTTCAAATGCTCTACTACTACTACCATCCCAGTGCTGAAGAAGCCCTCCATCAAGGAACTGAATGACTACAGACCTAACAGATGCTCTAACATATATAGTTATGAAAACATTTGAAAGGCTAGTGCTGTCCCACCTAAACCATCATGGACCTACTGTTAGACCCCCTGCAATTTGCATACTGAGCAAATGGATCAACAAATGATGCTGTTAACATGGCTCTGCACTATATCCTACAACATCTTGAATCTCCAAAGTCCTACGCAAGGGTCCTCTTTATAGACTTTAGTTCAGCATTCAACACCATCATTCCAGACATTCTTCTAATGAAACTAAACCAGCTAGCTGTACCTGAACACACCTGTAAATGGATCATAAGTTTCCTAACAGACAGAAAGCAGCAGGTGAAGCTAAGCAGAATCAGATCAGATACCTGTACTATTAGCACAGGCCCTCCCCAAGGCTGGGTGCTCTCTCCACTTCTCTTCTCTCTATATATCAATGACTGCACCTCAAAAGATTAATCTATTAAAGTACTGAAGTTTGCAGATGATACAACAATGATTGGTCTCATTCGAGACAACAATGAATCTGCATACAGACATGATGTTGAACAACTAGCCTCCTAGTGTGACTGGAACAATCTGGAATTGAACACACTCAAAACTGTAGAAATGGTGGTGGACTTTAGTAGAAACCCTCCCATACTACCTCCTCTTACAATACTAGACAACACTGTATCAACAGTAGAAACCTTCAAATTTCTAGGTTCTATCATATCACAAGATCTAAAATGGACACCTAACATCAAAAACATCATCAAAAAAGCACAAATGTTCTTTCTGCACCAACTCAGAAAGTTCAAACAACCCAAGGAGCTGCCCATCCAGTTCTACAGAAGAATTATTGAGTTGGTCATCTGCACCTCTATAACTGTCTGGTTTGGTTCTGCAACCCAACAAGACAGACACAGACTACAGAGGATAATCAGAACTGCAGAAAAAAATATTACAACCAACATGCCTTCCCTTTACGACCTGTATACTGCACGAGTCAAAAAGAAGGCTGGAAAATTATGTACAGACCACTCACATCCTGGACATAAATTGTTTCAACTCCTATCCTCAAAACGATGCTATAGGCCACTGCACACAAGAACAACTAGACATAAGAACAGTTTTTTTCCAAACACCATCACTCTGCTAAACAAATAATTCCCTCAACACTGTCAAACTATTTACTAAGTCTGCATTACTTTTATTCTCCTCATCGTTCCATCACCCATCCTTTCACTATGACTATAACTTGTTGCTTGTATCCTTACGATTTATACTAATTATTGTTTCCTAGTATAATTTGATTGCTTATTTGTACCCTATGATTATCATTAAGTGTTGTATCTCATGATTCCAGATGAATGTACTGTTTCCTTTTATGTACACAGAGCATATGCACCAAAGACAAATTCCTTGTGTGTCCAATCACACTTGGCCAATAAAAAATTCTATTCTATTCTATTTAATGAGCACAAACATACTGCAGCAGTTCTGAACATTAGAAAAAACTAAACAGATCATCTATAAACATCTTTTGACAAAAATGGATACACACATGCAACTTTATCAAAAAGTGTCTAACCACTCAATCCAATATAGCACAACCAACACAAACTTTGAAAGCATAACACTGCCATACATCAAAAACATATCAGAAGGCACTCATAGATGATTACAACCACATGATATCATAGTACCACACAAACCAATTAAAGCCCTCCAAAACTTTCTAAGTAAACTAAAAGACTCAGCAACTACAGAAAAAAAGCAGGAATGATCTACAGTAGTGTAAGGACTATAACAGTCATTATGTAGGACAAACAAGATAGAGGACTAGCAGAGTGGATCCATGTATACCAGTTAGTAGTCAGGACACATCAAAACTCCTTAATTTCACAATACATGGATAGACTTAACCATAGTTTCAATTGGGAAACTGAGCATCCTAACCAACCCAAGTCCATAGATGCTGGAGAATTCCTGCAAGCCTGGCACTCACACAAAGCAGCCATCAACAGGAATATACTATTCAATATCTACATACTATTCAAAAGAGACAATCCAAACAATCAAAACACCTCCACCAGCAGCAACACCCAAATGAGCAGAGATTAACACCAAGATTAACAGTAGACCAACAATCAAGAAATAAACAATATCTCAATCAAGGAACTACCAAGTCAGACAAATATAAGCTAACAGTAAGCAACAGCCTAATCAAGGAACTACCAAGACCACTCCCAATAACACTAAGCCATTAGTATATATAAGGAGCACAAACCTCACTCCCTCTAACATTGATGATGTTATGTATATTGGTAATGAAATGTCTGCAAGAAAACAATCAAGGTCAAAAACATCAAGTATCCCACAGTCTGACCCTGAGTTACAAATATTCTCTTCCATAAGGGATCTGTCTGAATGCTTGCCTACAATTTTTCTTTTTTTTTTATTAAAAAAATGTTCTTTACCATGATTTTCTTTTTCACAGGGGTATCTCTGAGTGCACTCCCAATGTATTTGAGTGAAATTTCTCCCAAGCAGATCCGTGGGTCACTAGGACAAATTACAGCAATTTTCATCTGTATTGGTGTTTTCAGTGGACAGATTTTGGGGCTACCTGAGATATTTGGAAAGGTCTGTAATAAGTCTGAATTATTTGTTCATTTTTGCACTCTGTGTAAATTGAGATTGAAAGCCCATTAATTATAAACAGATAAATGTTATCCAAATATTATTTACTATAATATCAAATAACAAGACTTATTTACAGTCTTGTGTAAATAAGTAGAAGCTGAAAAACTTCTGTTCACTTTTGCTGGAGAATTTTTGATAAGACATTAGTTTTTAAAATTGTTTAAAAGTTTCTTTTTACTGTCCATTTTTAAGAGAGAATGTAAGGATAGAAACCATACTCATCTGCATTCCTAACTTTACACTTCTTTGTGGGGTTGACATTCACAATTAAAAGTACTTATTATCAAGTTACATAACTGGCATTCTCCAGCCTATACAGCATCTGTTCTATTACTGAACTGTGAATTTTGTCCATGTTTTTAATATCACATTTTTATATGAAATGCAGCAATACCAATACTAATTTCCTTGACTGATTACAGGAGTTCCTGTGGCCTTATTTGTTTGCAATGATTATTGTTCCATCAACTCTCCAAATTGGAGTCCTGCCTTTTCTTCCAGAAAGCCCTCGCTTCCTCTTACTTGAAAAAAATGACACAAAAGCCGCAGAAAAAGGTGTCGTCACATTCATATTTTATCTCAATTGATCCTATTGTTCACCTGGTTTAAAAGCAAAGATCATAAGCACAAATGCAATATTATTGTGGGTGGCAGTCTTCAGGAACATTACACATGCTGATATCTGACTTATAGGGTGGTTCTCCAATCTTTTAGGTTTGATAACAATATCAAAAACAAAACAGCAGTGCCGTGCTTTAAAATTATCTTTCATCTGCCTAAAAAAAAAGGAGATGATCATTACATTATGGCATTTTTGCATATTTTCTCCTGCTGGAAACATCTTTGTCTATAGAGATTCTCAGTCACCCAGGTCATGGTTGTCCCAAAGATCTTTAAGCACGAACCCTTGGCCTCCAGCTACCCAACTCAGCCCATTCACAGCCAGCTTTCCTCCTCTGCTAGCCATCCTCCAACCATTCTCCACAGCCAATGGATCCCTGGCCCTCCACCCCATGCCCTTCGCCCTGGCCCATTCATTTAGATACCGTTTGATCCAGGCCTTCGGCTGCACAGGACAAACAGCCCCCAGCCAATTGGATGGCAGGCAGAAGCAATGGTGCTGTGGAATTAGTGTGGAATTGGTGATCACAGGGGCTGTGAGAGGAACAGCATGTGATGCAAGATTTTTTTTTAAAGTGCTGTAGCTTTTCCACAAGTTTTTCTTAAAGGTTTTGGAAATGACAAAGCTGCAGCACAAAAGCATCCTGCCATTGGGGAAACATAAATCTGTTGCTAGGACCCAAGGGGAGGGGGAATGGAAGCGGGAAGAGCAGCCACCAGGGCCACTGGAGGGGTCCCAGACAGATGAGAGTGTGTTGGGGAGGAGACCAGGAAGGGAGGGAGGGGCACCTCTAAGGGGCTTTGCAGAGATGACTTGGCTTGTAACTTAACTCCAATGAAAGGATGGAGGAGGGGCAGGGAAAACAAAGTGGAGCTGAGAGGAGAAGGGGGAGCAGGAGCCAGCTAGGGGCAGCTCTTGTGGTGATGGGCGGCCAGTTGCATTCCAAGCAAAGAATGGGAATTGTGTGCCAGAGGAGCATGTGTGCTTAAGTGTGTTAAACCAATGCAATGTTCACAGAGTATTACCAGCATATGTGTGAATATGGAGATTCTTTCCCCCCTCCAGCACACATTTTTCATTCTTTGCTTGGAATGCAACTGGCTGCCCATCACCACAAAAGCTGCCCCGGCTGACTCCTCCTCCCCCTTATCTCACCTTCACTTTACTCTTCCTGCTCTGAGCACGTGGGTGGGATCTAAGTGAAAGCTGGGAATCTTTACTATGACCTTTACTTGCAGAAAAGTATCACCCCTCCCAACAATCATTGGAAACCGCTTATGAATGAATATAATTGAATTAAACAAAAGATATCCCCTCCCCTGTCTTTCTCTCCTCTCCCCCACTCAGCATTTCATTGAGAGCTCTGTATTTTTAATCGTCTACTAGGCATTTGCCAAACTTCCCTTAGTCCAAAGACAACTGTGGAAGATAATTCAGAATTTTAAGTGTGTGGAAATGGTTCAGTGCCAGGGGGATTTGCCCTGGTCAGCCCCCATTGCAATTTGGGACAATAATAATTTTTCATCTCAGCTTCTCTTTTCTCCACATTTTTTCCCAGTATTTTTCAGTCTTAGCACTTCTTAGATGTGTTGACAGTAAGGGAGGGAGGGAGGATAGCTGAGAGGCTGAGTGTGGTGTCTGGTGACAGGGATCTCATTCATTCACTTTTTAAAAAATATCTAGCATAGCACCTCCCCCCCACAGCCCTTGCGATTGCCAATTCCACACTGCCCCTGAAGCGCCACTGCTGCTGCCTGCCACTTGATTGGCTGGGAGCTATTTGTCCCAAAGTCCCATGTCAAAGGTATCTGGGCAAATGGGCCAGGCTGAATGGCAAGGGTGGGGTGCCAGGGGCCCATTGGCTATAGAGAATGGGTGGGGGAGGGCAAGTGGAGGAGGAAAGCTGGCTGTGAATGGGCTGAGGTGGGTGGCTGGAGGCAAAGAAGGCACAGTCAATGGTGGGTGTCTAAAGATCCTATACCAGTGGTGGCAAACCTATGGAACACATGCTGGAAACAGCATGCCAAACTGTCCTGTGTGCCATGCGCAGCCCCACTGGCGCCACATCCTATTCTTGTGCTCCATCGCACGCAGCTCCACAACCTGTTCTTATGCTCTGTCACGTGCTAGCTTGCTGGCTTTTGCCGCACAGGAGTGCTGTAACTGGAAGCACAGCATTCCAGTGCGCATGCGTGCTCTGAGAGCCGAATGTCCGGTTTCCGGTATGCACATGCACACCAGTCAGCTGCTCGTCATGCATGCATGCATGCCACGCTGGGATGTGGCGCTTCCAGGTTTCAGCACTTCCACACAGCGAAAGCCAGCTGGCTGGCGCACGATGGAGCACAAGAACAGGATGCGGAGCCAGCAGGGCTGCACGTAGCTCACAGGACAGTTTGGCATGCCCTTCCAGTATGAAAGCCAGAACTTGGTGACATAAAAGGTTTACCACCACTGTCCTAGACCCTCTCAAAGATACTTTTTTTCAAGAGATTTCTATTCTTTCCATTCCCCACCATCCAGTCAGAGCTGAAGAAGCTTCTTGAATGAGAAGTGAAACATCTTCAAAGAAAAACCAGAAAGTCCAGTTGCCTCTTGAAAAAAGCACCTTGTAAAACCTAAAGTTAGAGCTAGAATGACTGAAATCTTTAACCACATAATGAAATAATATTACATGGTATGGTTGTTCTATTGTTTGATTAAATGGTTGATTTCTGTCCAGAGGAAAAACAAAGCTTAAAACAAGTTAAAAACAATTTAAAAGAAAAGACTGAGAAAAAAGAAGACTGGTTCATTTGCTGTAATGAGTATCAGACCCTTCAGCGAAATCAGCTTCCCAAATTCTCTCTCTCTTTTTTTTCTACCGCGGAGAAAAAAGAAAAAGTTTTCTTCTGGGACTTTTCTTCTGCTAGTAACTAGTTCGGCGGGCCGGATTAAAAAGCCCAATGGGCCGGATGTGACCCGCGGGCCGTAGTTTGCCCATGTCTGGTCTAGTTAGAAATAAATGTCTTTAACTTCATTCCAGGAGAAGTAAATATAAGATTGCAGTTTAGATTTCATTGTGCTTCTAAATTTCTACTTACAAGGGACCACCTTAGCTATTATATTACCTGACTTTGCCAACAAATAAAGATATAAAATCATGTTATATTGTTGCATAATAATGAAAAAATATGTGAATGAGATGTGTACAGTTAGAAATGTTTAGAAATATGTTGCAAATAGGATATGTAACATAATAATTACAATATGCTGTTATTTTAAGTGCATGAACAAGAGCAGATTTAGAATTTACAAAATTGCAGTATGTTGAACCTGAAATGATACTTGTAAATATTTGTGGAATTATTATTGAATAATGTGGAATCACATTTTGCTATTTATTTGAGTAAACCCAAACATTACTGATGAAACTGACATACCGTATTTTGTTGAAGGGTCTGTTTTTGAAAGATAAAAAGATTTTGGTTTGGTGTAAATTACAGTTTGATGTGTAAAATGTGTAATTGACTTACAATTTGGTATAAAATACAGTTTCATGCAAATAATACTAATCGTGTATAAATTGTATGAACTGTGGGCTTGCAGCATTTCAGAAATTCCTTGGAAAATCTGACGTGTCACATGAAATAGAAGAAGTTCTGGAAGAGAGTCGAGTGCAGAGAAACATTCAAGTAGCATCTGTATTTCAACTTTTGTGTGACAACACTAAGCGGTGGCAGATTCTCACTGTAGTTGTAACCATGGCTTGCTATCAACTTTGTGGCCTTAATGCTGTAAGTCATTATATAAAATATATATTTAGCTATTGCTTTCACAGCCCACTTTTTCTTTGGAATCTCAATTAATTTAAAATAGCACTCCATCAACATCAAAATCTGGGAGATCAGTTGGCCAAGAAATATATGACCTGTCCCTTCCTGCTTTTACTCCAGCACTAAACCACTGAAATTCTCATTTATTTCTGTTTGTGTTTTTCCTCTTTCCCCCTCTCCTTCCTGAAAATATATGAACTACAAATCTGCAGTTAACAGAATAACAGAGTTGAAAGGGACCTTGAATGTCTTCCAGTCCAAGCCCCTGCTCAAGCAGGAAACTCTATAGCATTTCAGACAAATGGTTATCCAATTTCTTCTTAAATACCTACAGTGTTGGAGCACCCATAACTTCAGGAGGCAAGTCATTTCATTGATTAACCATCTACTAACCATCATGAAATTTCTTAGTTCTTTCCTTGATTAGTTTTCATCCATTGCTTCTTGTCCTGCCATCGGTACTTTGGAAGATAGGTTGACCCCCTCTTCTTTGCAGCAAGCTCTTGGATATTGGAATTCTGCTGTCATATCACTCCTAGTCCTTCTTTTCATTAAACCAGACATACCAAATTCCTACAACCATTCTTCATATGTTTTATCCTTCAATCCCCTAATCATCTTTGTTGCTCTTCTCTGCACTTGAGTCTCAACATCTTTTTTATATCATGCCAAACTGGGGTGGAATCCGACCGGTTTTGCTACTGGTTCGGTGCGCGCACATGCACGCCAACCATGCTGCAGCGTGGCTCTTTAAAGCTCATTTACAGGCACCAGAGGCAGCTGGGATCATTAGGAAGGCATCTTGATTGGACCATGTGACTGATGACTTGGGGAAGGGGAAAACTTTCCTTTTTCATGAGGTAAAAACCACGGGAACTTTCAAAGTTGGTTTTCACCAGTTGTGCTAATATATTGTCCAATGTATACTGTCCAATAACAGTATACCAACTTCCCTCCTGTGTGGCAATTTCCCTGCCTGAGCCATCTTAAGGCTGTTGGAGTTTCCCAGACTTATAATTCTGCATGATTTCAATCTCTTCCCTCTTCTTCATTTGGGGAATGGGAGACCTCAACAGCTTGTTGGGCAAACTTCCCTTTCTCCGTCGCCTTGTACAACGGCTTTCTTGGCTTGGCTGATTCCAGGGTTTTCTCCTTTGGTTGGGGAGCTGGAGCCAGGCATTAAGCTGCCTGGTAGCCTTGCTGGCCACAGCAGAAGCATTTGATAGTCAAGGAATTTAGAAGAGTGGCTGAGGAGCTGCAACACTGGCCAGAATGCCTCTTGGTCTATTTATTTAAGGAAGGCCTAGACCCAGAGCTGCTTCACACATGTGTCTGCCGAGGGGTCTCATCCATGAATGGTATTGAATACCATTCTGAATACCAACTGGCAAGACTGAGTGACTTTGGGTGCATGGAGCTCCAAGATCTGGGACCAACATCTTTAGTTCTGGATGGGGTTGCATTATCCCAGATAGATCAGGTCTGCAACTTGGGGGTTCTACTAGACTTGCAACTCCTGCTCGAAAAACAGGTGGCAATCACAGCTAGGAGATCCTCCAAGCACGTCTTCATTCTGTGTAGCAGTTGCAGCCTTTCTAGATCAGGAGTCCCTGCACTCAGTCATTCAAGCTCTAATCATCTCCTGTTTAGACTATTGCAATGTGCTCTACATGCAGCTATCCTTGGAAGAGCATTCAGAAGCTACAACTCGTGCAAAATGCAGCGGTGTGAACAGTTTTTAGGGCCCCTAAAGTGGCCATGTTACACCATTGATTTGCGAGCTGCACTCATTGCCATTCTGGTTCTGGGTGCAATTCAAGGTGCTGCTCATCACCTTTAAAGTCCTGCATGGCATGGGTCCAGGCTATTTGAAGAACTGTCTCACCCCAATGGGATTGGCTTGCACCATCCACACCAGTGAAGGGGGCATGTTGTGGATCCCATCAACCAAGGAATTTTGGCTAGTGGGCTCCAATAGAAGAGCCTTCTCTTCTGTGACTCCTGCCCTCTGGAACATCTTACCCCCTGAGATGAGGTTGGTTCCCACCCTCCTGATGTTTCAAAAGTGCCTCAAGCTATCTGCCAGATGGCTTGGAGACCCAATAAGGGAGCTTCATACTGGAGGTGGTTAATTAAATAAAACCTAAAAGCAATAGCACTTAGACTTATATACCACTTCATAGTGCTTTACAGGTCTCTCTAAACATTTTACCAAGTCAGCATATTGCCCCCAACAACCTGGGTCCTCATTTTACTGCCCTCAGAAGGATGGAAGGCTGAGTCAACCTTGAGCCGGTCATAATTGAACTCCTGGCAGTCATCAGTGAGTTAGCCTGCAATATTGCATTCCAACTACTGCACCATCACTGCTCATCATGCTTCCCCACCTTTTGTGTGTCCAGCTTCCACCTTTCCCATCTGGTTTTAATGGTTTGTAATTGTCAATGGTTTTATCTGCTGTGTGCTATGACTTGATTTTAATGTCTTTTCTGCTTTAATGTTTTTTGTGCTGTAAGCTGCCCAGAATCATTGGCTATGAGATAGGCAGCAAATAAATTTCACAAACAAACAAACAGCCATTCAAAATATTTGCTTCATAAACTGGGACCATGAGCACAGGGCAGTTCAAAGTAATTGTACTTTTAATATGATTCCTTAAAGCAGCTATGCTTTTTTTTTCAGGTTTATGCAGAAAGCTACAAAGAGACAGCAGCTACTTTAAAGAGGTTTCCTCAGTTCCAAAATATTTTTCCAAATTGTTTTTGAAGCCCTTCCCTTCTTCCTTTCTCTTCCTCTTCCCTTTCCCTCCCTTCCCTAGAAAATCAATCCCCAGTCAGGTCTTGTGGCAAATGCAGTCCAACCATCACTGACCAAAGTGAAAGTGAATGAAATGAATGAGATTGATTGAAATCTAGAAAGGGGTTTCTTAAGCAGTTTAATTTTTGTCCTGGCATCAAGGAGCTAAAAGCTAAGGTACAGAAGAACCTTACAACTTAGCCTACTATCTTTTTTTCTGTTTGTTTGGTTGTTGGTTATTCAGTTAAATGAAAATAAGGGTGATGGACTCTTCCCTCATATCCCACAAAGATGTCCTTTATCATGTATAAGAAGAGCATTGACCACTTTCTATTCTGATCCTTTTCTCTCTCTTTTGGGGTGGGAAAACAATGTGCAGACATTGGAAAATGGACGAAAACAAAAACTCAAGCTTAAAGTGAATAGTATTGTTTCTATTTATTTTGGTGCTGTTTTGAAGCCACCTGATAAATATTTCATATCATCTTCAATATACCCAGATACAAATGTTTTCAACATTGTGATGTCCATAGACTGGACATCTGGAGGTTCTGGAGAACTATTTTGACAATTTCCAGACCATCATTAAATGTATATATATATGTAGAATTTAGAATTTGATAGGGCCAAATTATTTTTTTTTGAAACCCAATAACAGGAAGGTGGCTTCTATTCCAGATTTGGTTCTACACAAATGACATTTTCAAGGGAGCTGGCCTAAGTCCTGAAATGATACCATATGTTACCTTAAGCACAGGAGCTGTGGAGATCTTGGCTGCTCTTTTCTCAGTAAGTATGTGGTGGATTGGAAAACCTATAGAAATGTATAAGGAGTATATGATTTAGAATGAAATATTTTTCAGTTTCCATCTCAGTTTTGAACTGGCAATAAGGAAATAAAAGGACTGGACCATATGAAAATCTTCACTAGAAACCAGGAGCCTATGAGTTCTGATCTTGCCTTAGGCATAAAAGCTGCCTGGGTGACTTTGGAGCAGTCACTCTTTCTCAGCCCAACTCACCACACAGGATTGTCACTGCGAGGAAAAATAGGAGGAGGAAGGGGTATTATGTATGTTTGCTGCCTTGAGTTACTTGTAAAGAAATAAAGGCAGGATAAAAATCTAATAAATAAATAAAATAAAATAAAATAAATG
>JAEANM010015123.1:0-13739 GCA_017656035.1 Myanophis thanlyinensis
TTAGTTTCATCTTTTAAGTTGCATTTACTGAAATAAATGAACTTTTGCACGATATTCTAATTTTCCGAGTTTCACCTATAATGAAGTCCATAATGCTCTAGTGCTATATTTTGCAAACTTAGCAACTTTCTGATATGTGGACTTTGATTTCTAGAATTCTTCAGTCACTATGCTGGAAGTTGAAGTGCACACAGCTTAAATTGACACGGTTGAGAAACCGTGTTCTTAGTGCCTGATAAATTAATACATTTGAGCAAGTCTACATATGCCAGAAGGTGGTACAGTGGCTCAATGGATAAAATGCTGAGTTTGTCAGCTGAAAAGTTGATAACCCATGTTTTAGATCTGAACGCCACATGGTAGGGTGAACTCCCATTCTCACCCAATTCCTGCCAACTTAGCAGTTCGAAAGCATGCACATGCAGAAGATAAATAGGTATCACTTCAGTGGGAAGGTAACAATGGTCTGTGATGTCATGCTGGTCACAAGACAGAAATGACTTCAAACAGCACTGGCCCAAATGGAGGTTAAAACTTAAAACTGGAACAATCAAATCAATTGGGTCATACATCATGAGTCAGATGTGTAATCCTGAATTTGCATCATGTCACTGCTGTATACCTGATTTCAGTTTTCCAGCAACCTGACTAACTGGATGCTTAGTTCCATGCGTTATGGGAACACAAATTCAGCATGTTGGAATTAAAATTGCTTTTAGAAATGGCAATTCTTGAGAAAATATTAAACATTTCAAAGGAATAGTGTGGTGTGAGAAGAGGGCAGTGAGAGGAACATAGACATTTTTTTAAAATGCCAGGGTGATGGGGAAAAAACCGATACGGGGTGAAAAACAGACCACAAGAGGGTAGCAGAATGCAAGATATGGGCACCTGGATTGAGCAATGTAAGGAAGAGGTTGCATCCAGAACAAGGTCAGGAAAACGAAAGGACTCAAAACATTGACTTATCCGGGGGATTACATTTCCGGAACTTTTAAAAGAAATTTTTTTTTTAAATACATCTGGTTTGGGGTTTGTTTGTTTTTTTTGAAACAGGCTCCAGTACCTCAATTACATCTAGAACCACTTTGGTAGCATTTACCGTTAAGTCGCTTAACGTGGAAGCCAGTGGGCAGCAACTCTCCGACCTTGGATGATGTCACAATTTCTTTTACCAAGAAAATGGCGAGGGTGTGTGGAGGAAATCGTGCTCGATTTAAAGATTTATTTTACACAGGGAGTTGGAAAGGCTGACTTTCAATAAGTTTTCCCCCCAAGCTTCTATTGTATCTTGAGCCTAATTTTCTGGACAATTGACTCTATTCCTGCCAGCTTGCTGTCATCCGCAAAATGGATCAGTTCCTTTCTATCCCCACGTCTAAATATTGATTAAAGAGCACTGAGCCTTTTCAGTTGCAGAATTGTGCATTTATATATATAGCGCGCTACTTTCATTTTCATTTCCCTTTCGGCACTGGGAAGTCAGAAGCAGCGACGCCCGAACGACGAATTCCTTCTCGGATCCAGCTTTTGCTCCGAATTCTCCAGGTAGGCAGGCAGACGGCAGGCGGAGGACTGCGGTAAGCGAAGGGAATGGCCAGGAAGGCGAGGGAGCTGCTTTTCTCTCCCTTCCTGGACCCGCTTCGGTTTCTCCGGCCTTACAGGTAATATCTTGGCTGCAGCAAACCCTTTGGGCAAGAGCGATGTTCTCCAATCGCTTGGCTTGCAGGAAGCGCTGCACCCTGGTTCCAATGGATCACAACAGGCAATGCCTACCTGCCTTCCACCACCACCCCACCCTTTCCATCCTAGGCAAAGAAGACATCGCAGGAAAGGCGCGGGCGGGCGTGGGGGGGGGGGAAGCGAGTGAAACTCTCAGTTGCAGCTTTTCAGGTTCTAAAGACTCTTTGGGGGCGACATCATGGCCACAATTAGCGTGCCACAGGCCAGAAAAAGAGGGAATCAGGGAGTCGGAGGAATGGCTGAGATTAAGAAGCAGCGTTGGGTAGCCTTTTCCTCTGCTACCCTCTTAGAGAGGGAGGAAGGCTGATGGTCATGGTCTTTGGGGGGTGGTTCTAAGGCCCCCATTTCCACAGTACAGCTGTATTGATAATATCTCTCTTGTGCTATTCTGAAGGATTTTATTATGTTTTCTCCAATTAGTCTAGAAAAATGTTTCTTAACCTCAGCAACTTTAAGAAGTGTGGACTTCAACCAGCAGAATTCCCCAGCCAGCATTGTGCCTAACAAATTCTGGGAGCTGAAGTCCATATACCTGAAAGTTGCTGAGGTTGAAAAACGCTGGTCTAGAAGATGTTTCCATTGACTTGTTCCAATTACTTTATGGCTCCTTCAAGTTGGACCTCAATATGAAAAAGGGTCCAAAAGAAGTTATGTTAATCTGTTTTTTCATTCTAAAAAACCGGCCTCTAATAATGAAAGTTTGGCATCCTATCACAGGAAAAGCTATGGAGTACAGAAAAAAAAAAGCTTGTGTTTCATCTTTTCCATAGTGTTAACAGATGTTTGAATAACAGATAACTGGGTTACTCTTCACCTTAAAGGTTCCCATTCCCTTTCATTCAGTCTTGTCCAGTTCTGAGACACTACCTGAAAAAGTTTGTGTAACATTTTTGTGCAAGGTTTTTCAGAAGTGGTTTGCTGTTGCTTCCTCCCTAGGGCTGAGATAAAGTAGCTGGCCAAAGTTACCCAGATGGCTTTCTGCTAATGATGGGGCTAGAGTTTGCAGCTTCCCAGTTTCTAACCTAAAGCCTTACTACATCAAATTGGCTCTCAGAAGAGATCTTAGACATTTATAAAATCAGTTATCATCCTTCCCCTTAGAAATAAATTATGAAGGCAAGAAAAAAGAATATACATTGAGAAGCGTTGAACTACGAGAGAAAATGGTCTTTCTGGCTAAGAAAAAGAAAGAGGATTTCTGCTGTTGCTTTTTCTTTGGTCAGAGGATGGTTTTCTTCTTGCCTGCTGGGAAGCAATATTTTCATGACCATCTTCTACTCTGGCTAAGGAGGGTGTTTTGTCAGTTTCCTTTTGCAACATCCATTGTAAATTCTTTATCATTTGTGCATTTCTGAACACTTAAAGTATCCTTAATAAATGAATGAACAACTTTGACCACATGAACTTTTATCCTTTAATCTGATTTATATAGTTGTCTATCTATTGCAGCCTTTACATTTTCTTTCTTCTACATACATCTGACCGAGGGGCACAATGTCACACACTCCCCGCTGCAAACTACTTGACTATTTGGAAGAGCTGAATGAAGAGGAATTTGAGAAATTTAAGATGCACCTTGAGGACTACCCAGTGGAGGAGGGCTACAAGCCCATCCGTCGCTCCAAAACTGAGAAAGCTGCCCATATTGAAATAGCCCGATACATGATTGAGGCGTATGATGATGCCAAGGCCCTGAAAATGACCGTCAGCATTCTGGACAGAATAAATAAAAAGGATCTGGCAGCAAGAATCCGAAAGGAGATGCTGGAATGTATGTAAACAAAACCCATCTGTGTACTGGTAACTCAAGGGTGATTCTAATTCCTTTACTGCCTTCTGTTCCTCTTTATACCCTGGCTTTCTAATGATATTTCCCTCTGAGTGATTTGTAAGCCTCCATCAATCTTTGCTATAGAGTCAGATTTGTCCTTTAATCTAAAACTAACAAGGTCTCTGGCTTTCTCGCCCCTACTCCAGTTTTTTATTTCATTTTTTGCAAACATATCGATGTGTGAACAGTGTGGCACCTGAGTGTCATACATTTTGGTACAAACAAAATAATATTGATCACATTTATTACAATTAATAGTCTTACATAGTTCTGATAATAATGCACATATTTATATAATTATAATCTTCCATTATTTAATTATTCAAGATTTTATTATGTCATTTTAATGCCAATCTCCATATTCAAAGTGTCATAGATTCTAATACAGATAAAATATTGATCATATGTATTAACATTTAATGAGTTTATAGAATTCTAATAGTAATTCACTTATTTTTATTACGTTGTAATCTTCCATTAGTTAGTTATTAAGATTATACTCATTCATTATTGTTTTTCAGTATTGCAATGTATCATTTTTATTCCAGTCACCATATGCTACATGTCATACATTTTACTACAAATAAGACATTATTAATCACATTTATTACATTTCACAAACATATAATTCTAAAGAT
Source organism: Myanophis thanlyinensis (assembly GCA_017656035.1). Taxonomy (NCBI): domain Eukaryota; kingdom Metazoa; phylum Chordata; class Lepidosauria; order Squamata; family Homalopsidae; genus Myanophis; species Myanophis thanlyinensis. Next base: position 4,213 of record JAEANM010015123.1, read on the forward strand.
AGTATACATATTCATATTTAGTTATAGTTTTCCATTACCTGGTTCATCAATGCTTCAATGTAATATTTTTATATCAATCTACATATTATTCAAACGTATTTAATAATACCTTCGTTCAAATTCTAATTTCCCCTCTTTTTATTATTTCTCCTTATATCAAATTGTGTATTTTATTAACCCCCAGTTTCTGGCTTTCTAATGACAGTCTCTTACTAGGAGGTTGAAAAGTATAGGAAAGTAGATGAAAAGTAGATCACTCCACTTCTTCTCTAGTACTCCCTGGTTGTGGGCTCCTTAGGGAGCCAAGAGCTTCCTTGGAAGAGCAGTGAAGCCAAGGAGGGCTGCTTGGTGAGGTCGTGAAGAGTATGCAACTCTCCTGGTGATTCCCTGGCCATAATTCCCTCTATGCCAAGGCAGGACGAAGAGATAGTCAAAGATGGCCACCACCAAGCTGTGACAACCAAGGATCAGCTAAGCACAGTGCAGGAGTGGAGTTTGTGAGGAGCGTCTGGAGCTGGGTGAGAACAATCTTTGCTATTTTAATTTTAACTCCAAAAGACTATTCAAAAGAAAGTGTCTCTAACTATTTTGGAAGAGGCAGCAAAGTAAAGGTGAGAGAGGGTAAAAAAAGAGCTTAAACAGAATGGAGAAATTTAAAGGGAAAGCACCAATTTATTAAAAATATAGAAATTTGGATTCACCCTTGGAAGAAGTATTGTCTTGGATAGGCACTTGGTGTCGGAATTATGGACTTTAAAAAATTAAAAAATACTTTGGAAGCACTGGAAATAATACAAAAATTAAAAAGAATTATTAAATATTGGAAATTGGATTCAACATTACCATCTTCTGTCGAAAAGAATTATTACATCTGAAACCTAATAGAGCAAGAAAGAAATCTACCCTTGAGGAATTTAATACCTGATTTAATAATTGAACATATGGTTGTTGGACTGCTGGATAAAAAAAAAAGATAAAAGATGGACACAATAAAACTTTATGAGATGTTCCAAGAAGAAATGAGTAATTGAGAGATTGCATTGTTACTTCAAAGGACAAGAGAATTGTAGAAAGCAGAAAGCAAAGACTTAAAGAACAGATTGGAGGTTACGGAGGGAAAAGTGGAAACAATATTACAGAAAGAGATGAATAAATAAGATGTACAGGAAGAGGAGGAGACAAATAAAACAACAAAAACAGAAACAGTGATCCAACCAGGAGCACAAAAGGATTTAAAAGAGACAATATTAAAAGTAATGATGGATGAAACAGGACAAGCAGAGAATATTTTAGGAGAATTAAAAGAGAAATTGACGAATCAGGAGATTGCATTTGGAAAGGAGATAGGGACAAGAATAGATATTTTTGAAAATAAACAATGGAATCGGATAGAGAAGGGAGCAAGAGCAGACATCTTGGAAATTAAACAATGGAATAGGGTAAAGAAGGGACAAAAACTTGAAATAGATAATCAAGAGAGCTAGATAGAAACATAGATCAAGGAGAGGAATGTGAGAGACAAGCCAAAAAAGTATAATCAAAACATTAAGGAGGACAGGGGAGGATGGGTAGGAAAAAAAATCTCTTTTTTTAAAATTAGAAGTTAATTAGAAGTTAAAAAGAAATGAGATTAGATAGAAGGGGAGCAACAAAATACACAATTTGATTTAAAAGGGAAGGTATAATTAAGAATTGAGTAATGAAAAACTAAGTCAATATTAACATGCATATCGTTAGAATTATAGAGCTTATGAAGCATAACGTGATTAATGATGTTATGAATTGGGATTGATATAAAATGATATTTTGTAACACTGGAAATTAAATAAGACTGTAATATGGATATGAACCTTATTAGATTTTTACAATTTAGGAGGTGTAATACATATGATTCACAATGCTATATAAGTGATAGAAGGATGATTATAATGTGACAAAGTATGTATATTTCTACTGTCATTACTATTAGAATTCTATAAATGGTTAAAAGTAATAGAGATGATCAGGATTTTATTTGTAATAGAAGGAAGGCTATATAGAAAATAGGGATTGGCATAAATATGGGGAAAATGAAATTTTGATTAATTAAATAATGGAAAGTTATAATGATATAAAATGTGTACTTATGTTAGGAACTGGACAAGATTAGTAATTGTATCAAATGTGATCAACATGATTTTTTTTTGTACTAAAATGAAGGACACCCAGAACCATGCTGTTCATGCAACGATCTGTATGTTAAATATAAAAATATAAAAAACTTTATTAAAAAAAGGAAAGTAGATAAATGAATAGGTAGAAAGCTGTAAATTAGGACTCATCTTTTCTGCATAGGAAGAAAAAAGCTCCATATTTTGAGATGACCCAGACAATAGTGAAATTCTGGGAGAGAAGAAAAATCCTAGGAAGAACAAGAAACTGCAGAAATGGAAGAATGGGAAAAAAATGAGCTAATTTGGTGAGAAATGCAAATAACATAGGGAAAACATTTTGGGGAAATAGTGTTCCTCTGTTTTTTCCAAGCAAATTATCATGATTTTTACATCCCAGGATATTGGATATGCACTACACTCTTGTTTACTCTTGTCCATGCTGTTAATGGACCCATTTCTACTGAAAACAGCTGCCTGGGTTTTAGCAAACATCAAAAGCTGGCTAAGTAGCAGCTTTCTTTGTAAAATGGCCAGCTTGGTGAACCTTGCTGGTCCCTGCTTCCTGTGTAGTGATAGAGTTAGTATAGTTCTGCTGTATGAAAAATTGCTCAGCAATGTAGTGCAACTTGCTGTCCTTCTGTTGTGTTGACTGGGAATGATGGGAACTGTGATCCAATGTATCCAAAGGGCAACCAGTTGGGGGCGGGGGGAATTGTCACCCTATATTCAAGTTAAATATGGTTCAGTTCTAGCTGAAAAACAACCTGATCTTAATTGAATCAATTTAATGTTTTTTTTCTCCTGTGAACGGTATTTTTCTCATCCACATGATTATGACCAAAGGAAAATATGGGACAGCCAATTAACTCATTCATTATTCATTTTGTTTTTGTTTTATTTTAATAAGAACTGACTTTTATTTCCAACAGATTTTCTTCAGTCTCCAGAATCAGACAATGAGATATTTTCTGAACCTCAAAATAAAGGTTAGTTGTCCACAGGTGCATTAAGTGTTTTCCAGACACAAAACTTGAATCAAGAAGAAAAAAGACTGATTACCAGTCGTGGGTGGGTGACTTCTTGCAGAATCAAGAATTCAAAACAAAAGGCCTTTTTTCCCACCTCTTTTCTAAATGAAGTGGCTGGAAGAAAGGGCAAAAGTCAATTCAAGGAACGGAATATTGTCAGAAAGAGCTCCAAACATTGACAGTCTTTTAGCACATGGACTAGCCTTGATGACTAATGAAAGTCATAGCTCCCATAATATACTCCTGAATGATTTCCCCTACTGCCAAATTAATTTATTTTAAAAATAAGTGAAATCTGTCAATATTCCCAAAGATAACAACCATTCAGTATTTTTGTATAACATTTCATGAGATCTTCAGTATTTTTATCTTGTTTTAGTTTGGTGATCACATCACCACACAAAACTATTTAATGGCAGCTTTTTCTTAAAAAGATCCATGGTCAAAAGTATTTGTTTTAAATATTTTTTTTCATGCTGTGTCTTTGTATCTTTAGATTCTTGATAATCTTGTGACCTTTCACCTTCAAAAAACAGGAATTATTTTCTGTAATCAGGTATATTAGAAGGAATGCCCCAAACCAACAGAATTTGTTATAATTAAATAACACTTAAGTTTAATGGCTGCATCTGTACGGTTTTATTTGTGGCATTATGGAACAGTCAGCAATTGCTCTTTTGTTCAAATTAGCGTATGTCACTGACCCTCCCAGTTGGCTCCCCTTTCCAAGTGATAGCAAAAAATAAGCTTAGAGCTTATTAAACACTTCAACAATTCTCATAATTCTTTTGTCTTTAACTTGAATTAATACTCCTTTTCCTAATTCTGTAAGCCATTAATTGAGTCACTATCCCTTCAATCTTTTCTCCATTTCTTGTCTTTAGTGGAAGTGATGCTGGATCCCAAGACAGCTTTTCCAACCCTCATCCTTTCAGAAGATCGAAAAAGCGTATATCTGGGTGAACGAGCCCAGGACCTTCCTGATAATCTTGAACGTTTTAATTTTTTCCCTTGCGTTCTGGGAACAGAAAGCATCAATTCTGGGACTTCACAGTGGGTGGTTGAAGTGGGCAGGGCTAAACAATGGGCCATTGGTGCTGTGCGTGAATCCATAGAACGAAAAGGATATTTAAATATAAGAGCTACTGAAGGATTTTGGGTATTGCAGCTGATGAATGGAGAATATGAAGTCACCACCACACCTAAAACTATTCTTCCACTGTGGAAGACAGTAAAACGGATCCTCGTTACCTTAGAATTCAGTTTAGGCAAATTATCTTTTTATGATGTGGACTCTATGGAGATTATATTTACTTTCAACTATCCATTTTCTGAGAAAATGTTCCCTTTCTTCCTGACTTGGGACAAAAAGAATCCATTAAAAATCAGTACAGATTACTCCATCAAATAATCTGACAAAGAGCAAGAAGAAACAGTTTTGGAAAATGACTCAACCTGAGGAATTTTCTGTTCAGACCTTGAAATGATTGCCATTAGATTCAGGGACTCTTACTTTTGAATAAATACAATAGAATGGTAGTGTTAATTTCTGATTTCTATTGCTTTTATTCTCTTCATGAGAACCTTTATATATGAAAAAAAATGTGAGAAATAAAATTTTCAAAAGATGTATCCAATATTCCAGAGGATTCCATAAACAATAATATATGTTCACTCCATTTTTTTTAAAAGAAGTTTTTAAAAGTAAGGAATGGGATCAAATGATCCTGGCCTACAGATAAGATACAGTATGTGACAGCATGGGAAGGAATAAAATTAGGACTTCTGGGCTTTTCTGGTAGGTCTGGAAAGAAAAGAAAAAAGAAGAAACCTCCCAAACTTTCAATGAAGAACATTTTTGGAGAAGATGAGCCCAAGTATAATAATTCTTAAAACGAGTAAAGATTTGTGCATCTTCAAAAGATGGATAATGTTAACTGAGCACCAGAATGCAGATTAGGATTTCTGCACTCTGCTAAAAGCAACAGTTATACCTTTGGCTCAAGAATTACGTCAGGGTTCCAAGTAACACTCTCCCAATGTAATCAAAACTCTCAAGAAACAAAAGTCCTTAGAATGAGATTTTATTGAAGGCATCATATTGACACATCTGGAGAAAATCGGAATCTGAGTTCCTGTGTTTTCTCCACCCAAAGTAACTTCAAAGTTTCTTCCCCTAAGTCATCACATGCCACCCTTTTCTCCAATCCAATTAAGGTGGCAGCCAAAGTTCATCTTCATGTCAGTCCCCCCACAGGTGCAGACTAAATGGCCTTGCTTCTCATGGGAAATAATGCTGTAAAGATAAGATTCCTCTTCTAGCTAACTAAGTCTAACTCCCAAATACATCTTCTAGAGAATAATGTGACAAGACTAAAAGAAACTACCGTAATACTCATAGACTAAAACAACAGAGAAAGTACATCTTTCAATTTCACTTTAATCTTGACAAATTGTTTCTTACAATCTTTTGCAAGTAATTTTGAATTAAATTATATCTGGTATACTCTAATCTATATCCATCTACCAAATCCATATTTTGTTTGTTCCAGATTGGTCCTTAGACAATCATCATGCCTTGTGCTCAATGTTTCTCTTTTGTTATACTAGTTAAGCTATCTGTAATAAAGACTACTATATATATTATCTGTAATAAAGACTACTATATATATATATAATAATATATTGTTCATGTAGAAGAATTTAATTAAGGTTGATTGTATGATTTGGTTGATGGGCCCAAATTCAATCATAGAGATCACTAGTATACTTTGACTTAGTCAGATAACATCTCCAACTGCCTTCCCTAGTTAGCCCATTGCTAGAATGGGGTAACCATGTTTTGAGTGTAGAAACAGACACGCCTGTCTTTACTGACCTTTTGTTGCAAATTTGATTTTCTTGTGCATTTTCCTGCTGCAAGTAGAAATTGTTCAGATTTCCATATGTGAAAAGATATTTTTGTTCTTCAGATTAATCACATTTCTTTGTGAGATTATTTCTATGAAACAACTCAAATTGACATGTGCTTGGATTTAACACAAGTTTGCATCGAGGAATACCACGTATCAGAGGAATCCTTTAAAAAAACACACACAAAATGTTATAATAACAAATTGACATTTCTGTTAAACTTGGAAAGTTAAGCTAGTCTAAACTTTAAAAACATTTGTTCTCTACAGTATCTGTAGTTTTACCTATCAGAATTTTAGCCAGTCTTACATTAACTTGCAAAAGTGACAACTGTTCTTGAATTTGGACATCCTTCAGGCCAAAGGACAGTTGGGCCTCTCTTGGCTTTGCTTTCTATAGCTGTTAAAAATCTTGATTTGTACTTGGACATTTTATGTGGTATGATTATTTAACACAGATTCAGTTTCATTGGGTGCAATTTATAAACTGAATAGATACATCTCAGGAAAGAGTCTTGGACAAATTCAGGTTTGGACAAAAATTATCTACCACTTATTTTGCGGATTCTTACAAGATTTATTTCCATAAATAAGGTCAGACAAATTTGTGGTGGCAGACAATAGAATCTTACATTCTAATTTCTGTCAGATATAATATTGCTGGGATGTTTCATAGTGAACAACAGAGGCAATGATTAAAAAATAGGTAAAAGAAAAAGTAGGCCAAATATATGTAACTGGTGCGATAAAGTTTTTTTTTTTAAATCAACCATTACACTGTTGGAAGCATATGTGTACAATCAACTTCATATACCGGATATGCACAACATATAAACCTATCTGCAAATTTTGAACCCAAATACTATTAAAAAATGCCGATTTGCATTTTGCATGGTATTTGGGTTAAATATTTAAGAGTCTGCTTATCCATAGATGGACTAAACTGCAAGTATATATAGGAAGTATGAGTATTTAAAAATATTACTATATATACATGGATAAACTGAACCATAGGTAGGCTAATCCCAATTTGGGAGTTGCACATAAAATTCTCAGTTTATTCACAAATATATGCAATATTTTAAAAGTGCACAAATATTAAAAGTAAGGATTCCAATGGTAGCTATCTTTCTTTAATCAAATGCAAATGACAAAGACTCACTTCTAGAAATTATATAAAAATTTGTATTTTAAAAGGTCTTGGGCAACTAACATAAATAGATATATAAATTATGGTGAGGGGATCTGTAGAGTTCCACTAGAGAGAACAAAAGTTGCAAACATAAATGCTTATAAATTTGTCTATAGCATTGAAAGAAAATCCTGATTTAAAGTCTTGGTAGACTAAAATAGTTGCTTTCCAGCATGAGCTACACAATCTATTTTTAGTGACCCAAAGATTCTCAACTCTATATAGCTTATTTATTTTTTAAAAAAATTGTGTCTGTCATTAAATTAACACCGACTTTATCATCTTAATCAACTTTAAAATACCACAAAAAGAAATTTGTTGTTTCCAATAGGCTACTTGTTTTGATTCAATTATCCTGTTTCTCATTTAGGAGCATGTGTAATACTTGGTCTTAGCACAATATTTTAAAAGAATTTATAAAACTTGTCATTTTCAACATTTTTCCTACCTGTTACAGCAATATATTGTTTTCAATTGGCAGGAACATTCTAAGCACTGATCTGATTCCCATGAAGTTCTTAGCAAATGCTTCGTTTTAGCAAAAGTGCCCTTGCATAACCTCTCTAGGGAAGAAAATTCCAATCAGTCTCATCTGACCAGAAGATCAATATTTATACCCCTTTATCTTTGCATATAGATACCCTTTTATCTTTGCATATTATAAGCTGCCCAAAGTTACCTGTGGTAAAATGGGCAGCCAATAAATTTGATAAATAAATAAAATAAATATACAGTATATGGAGATGTTGATAATTGCATCTAAAAAGTTGTAAACTGTATAGTTCTTCTCATAAGAGCTCTTCTCATTTCTGAGCTACTTTGTAAGATTGGTATTTCTCCATTCTAAATCTAACAGTTCCCCTAATTAAATATTGATTGTTAAAAAAATTAAGTTATTAATTATTACCATTGTGCAATTTAGTTAGTCAATTAGTTAAAAGATTGACATTGCTGTCCATCTTCTAACTAATTCTGGGCAGCTTCCAATCAAAACTTCAAACAGTAAAATTATTAAACTAAATACATTATGTATTAGTGTTTCTTCAATATTATTTTCATTTTTGTCATTCACATTTTATTTTCTCCCTCTTTTAGCAGCCTTTCTTCAATGATTCTATGCCACCTTTTCTTCACTTTTAATGTAACTCTTGCATTTCTCAATTCACCTAGTTCTTTTTATCTGCAATTAAGGCACACAAGAGTCCCTTTTGGAAAATTGCAGATGTGCCCACTGCCATCAGGTAAACCCATTTTTCAGCAGGATTCACTATCGGACTTCTGATGAATCAAAAAATAACAAAAGTTATACTAAGAAATGATGGAATAGAACATTAAAGGAAGGATGCTAAAGGAGGAATAAATAATATAACAAAAACAATGGCAGATAATTGTAGAGTTGTTTTTGTTTTGAATCCCACATTAAATTGTCCCAGTGAGTTATCCGTCAGTGAGTTGGCCATGACTAGTTTACTTTGGTAACTTGGCCATGATGAGTTGTCCTCAGCGACTTGCCATGATGAGTTGGCCATGATGAGTTGTCACACACTCTGGTCAAAAAACCAGGTGTTTAAAGCTTTAGGAAACACTAGGAAGATGGACTCCTACTGAACTTTAAGGGGTAGAATGTTCCATAGGCAGGGACTGCTATGGAAATACATAGTTCCTAGTTCCCATCAGATGGCAATATTTTGGGGATGGGATTAGGATTATGTCCACCCTAAATGACATGGTAGGACAATACAGGTCCTTGAGAATGATGGTCCTGCAGATAACATATGCCAGTATTATATAGGGTTGATGATCAGCACCTTGAATTGCACCCAAAAAGAAAGTAGAAGCCAGTGTAGCTCAATTAAAGATTCAGTGAAACTGTACTGATTAGAAACATAAGCAAGTTACACAATCCACAGGAACAAAGAAGGCACCAAAGGCATAACGTTACCATCTGCTATTGTGCTTGGTCTTCTGAAAAAAATTCCATGACACAAATTAAGAGCGATGTACAAGAAAAGTAAGCAAAGAAGATTCTGGAAAATATGAACATTTATTGTGAACTTTATAGTAATTTTATCTCACTGTTCGATATAGAAAATTATTCAATAAAATAAGACATGATTTATTTATTTATTTATTTAATTTAATTTATATACTGCCCCCTCTCCCTTAGGACTCGGGGCGGTTTACAGCCAATAAAACAAAATAGAAATACAAAATACAGTTAAAATCAATTAAAATAATTAGA
>JAEANM010015124.1:0-13737 GCA_017656035.1 Myanophis thanlyinensis
CTTTGCTTTGCTTTGCTTTGCTTTGCTTTGCTTTGCTTTGCTTTGCTTTGCTTTGCTTTGCTTTGCTTTGCTTTGCTGGCTGAGGAATTCTAGGAGTTGAAGTCCACAAGTCTTAAAGTTGCCAAGGTTGGATGGAGACCCCTGTAAATCCAGTCCAATTCCCTGCTCAGGCAGAGACCCTAATAGGAGTAGAATCGTTCTAGACTAGAGTGACTTGAAGCAAATCAGATCAACAGAATAACAGATGCTCTCTGCATGCCCCCAACTTTCAACGATTGTCAGTGAGCGAGGAATGGCTTCAGATTACAGGTAGTCCTTATAACCATTTGTTTCATGAGTGTTCGAAGTTACAACACACTGAAGAAAGTGACATGACCGTTTTTCACACTTACAACCATTGCAGCATCCCCAGTCACAGGATCAAAATTCAGACCCTTGGCAACCGGCTCGTATTCATAATGGCTGCAGGGTCCCAGGGTGCTGTGATCACCACCTTGTGTGACCCTCTGACGAGCAGAGTTAATGGGGAAGCCGCGCTTAATGTTACTGACTTAACAACTGCAGTGATTCACTTAACAACTGAGGCAAGAAACATTGTAAAATGGGTGGGGGAAACTCACTTAACAGAAATGTTGGGCCCAGTTGTGTGGTCCTAAGTCAAGAACTACCTGGATAAAACTGGAGTTCAGTTTAAGCCTGGAAATTGGCTGACTCTCCCCCTTCAGGTTCCTGGAAATTGCGCCTCCAAAGATGCCCATTTCTGTGAACAATTTACACATTTTTTTTTTCTCTGAAATGATGGGTAAGATGGCACCTGAACATTTTCTGCATGTGCATTTTTTTCAGTTTGACCTCTCGGGCCCTCGTTTCTCCCACACTCTGTCCGGCTGCTTGGTGTTTCCTTTTCCTTCCGTGAAGAGAGTCCAGTGTTCCTGCCCCTATGAAAACCTGACCTGTGGAATCCATGGGGTTTTTGGAAAGACCATCTGCCTTACAGAGAGTTCGCCTGATGAACCCAACCCTTCCGTGGCCAGGGCACCAGATGGTTGTATGTCTAGCCCAGAGGAGTGGTCAATGAGGACTAGCTTCTTTTCTCTGAAAGCCAGTGGAAACCACTCCGACCTACAATGAGCGAGTGTACCACCAAATTATGTAATAAACAACCTCTTGCTCAGGAAACGAAACTTTGACAGTCGTGTGGAATTGGGCAATAAGCTTGTTTTTCCCAATCACGACCCATCCTTTCCCCTGAGGGCCCTGAGGGGAGGGGGTGCTTGCCCCTTGGGCTGGACCTCCACAGCTCTCTCCCTGCAGGACATCTGTCCTCCTTGTCCATACCTCCGGCCATGGGTCAGCTCTGCATCTGGCCTCTGAGTAACAGCTTTGCGTCTGAGGACAGCTGAGGCTCCATTCACAGGACACTCAACCAGCGCCCGAACTAAATCTTTTCGCTAGAACGAGCAGATAAGAATCAGGCGGACCAGATTCACCCGGATGGGCAGGAGCCTCGGCTGGATCCAGACTCATCTTGGTTAAGGGGGTCATCTGAACGCAACCAAGTTATAGGTAGTCCTCGACTTACAACCATTCATTTAGGGACTATTCAAAGTTACAACAGCACTAAAAAAAGAGCCCTGCGACTGTTTTTTACCCTTGTGGATGTTGCGTGGGCACACCTGTGGTCAGTCACATGATCAGAATCCAGGCCCTGCCACGTGTTGTGTGTGCCGGGGTCATGTGATCACCTTCACGTCCCTCTGAAGACAGATTCACTTTACAACTGGGTCGCTCACTTAACAACTATGGTGATTCACTAAACAACTATGGCAAGAAAGGTTGTAAAATGGGGCGAAACTCACTTAAAACTGACTCGCTTAGCGATGAAAATTTTGGGCTCATTTGTGGTCCTAATTTGAGGGCTACCTGTCTGCCTGTCCTATTTCTTACCTCTGTGAGATATTTGGGCTTTGGGGGGAAGGGACAATTCCTCTTCCTGAGCACTAGGCGCCTGGCACCCACCCACCCACCCACCCGCCCACCCACAGAAGGCCTTCCCGATTTCTGAGGAGGCCCAGCCGGTGGGGGCCACAAAGGTGTGGGTTGCTCCCCAGAGACGCTGGGCCAGGCTCTAGGAAAGCCAGGAGGGGGGGGGAGCCAGAGGAGGAGTGTGCACACCCTGTGAGTGAGCTGGTGAGCCGCAGAGTTCCTTCCTTCCTTCCTTCCTTCCCTCGAGTTGGGCAGATAAAAGCTTTGAGCAGCGTTTTGCAATCACCTTGCTCGGAGAGGGAGAATAACGACAGCTTTTGGCGTTGGGAGGATCTTTTTCCTTCCAGGGGAAGTGGGCCAGCCCGCTGGCAGAGGAGTCCTCTCCAGGGAGCAGAGTTGTGGCACCTGAGCTCGCCTAAGGTAAGGGCTGGGCACCCCGACCTTTAAGAAAGGTGGAAGAACCTTTCCAGGCTCCCTCGCATTGCCTGGCTATGCGCAGAACCTCGCTGAGTGCCAACTGGGCTGCCGGCTGCCTTTTGCCTGCAGCTGCCGCTAAAGTGTGGCTGGACTCAGGAGTGGCCAGAGGGCAGGGGGGTGGCAGGGTCCTGCTTCCTGAGTGCCCAGCCACAGCCACAGCCACATGGGGACGGAGGGGGGTGCTGCATGCCAGGAGGCTTCACTGCAACTAAAATGGCTGGCAGGGAGCAGCCGGGAAGCCGCTCTGGGGTCTGGCAAGATCATCAAACCAAGCCAGACCCTCAAGGTGCCTGAGCCCCATTTGTCTACAAGTCCCAGCTTGGGGGCTGCTGTTGCAAGGGCAGGATGGAGGGGGGCAGGCTCAGTTTGACAGCATTTGGGGGGAGTGATAAGTGTTGCTCCGGATCATCCTAGTTGATATTTGGAGAGTCACACTTTGAGGCAGACAAATCTCCAGGTCATCTAAACCGGAAAGGTTGGTTGCTCCAATCAGCAGTCAAATTTTCTTTGCTTTTCTTCTCTTTTTTTGTTAAGATTGTCATAATATAAAATACAAATAAAAACAAAGGTAGCAGAGAAAATGGAAAGGGAACAAAAGGGGAAGGAGAAGCATAGGTTAAAGGGGGAAAGGAAGAAAAAAAGCTTTGACTTTTTTCAGCACAGTAAAATACTAAGTAAAATTACTTTTACATACTTAATAAGTACTAGCCATTTACATAACGACACACTAATTTAACAGCAAATCTAAAAGTCAAGATTTCTTTTTCTTTTTGCCAAAGCCTACGAGCACTTTCCAGACAGGAGAAAACCTAGATATATTCTTTCCTCTCATGAAAACAGTTACCAGACTCAACACTCAGCAGGGTCTCGGCAGACTTGAGTCTGGGCTCTATGCAACAAGATGCCATTCCCTGGCGAGAGAAGGCAGCCCTGCCCTTGGGCAGGAAGAAGCCAACGTCCAGGTAGAGAATGCCTGGCTCCGCTCAGTAACTGTGAGGGGGTCCTCGGTCTCAGCAGGTCCTGCAGCTACCAAAAAAGCCAGCGCAGGCCCAGGCAGCATCAACAAAGAGGTAGAGCATGAGAAGATCACAAGAAATGATATGCCACTTTATATGAGTGAGGCAAAACTTGGACTATTGCATCCAGTTCTGATCGCCATTGTGCAACAAAAGATGCTGAGACCCCAGCAAGAGTGAAGATAATGAGGGGTCTGGAGGTCAAATGATGTGATGAACTGTTGGGGAGCAAGGAATGCCCAGCCTACGGAAGAGAAGAGTTGGGGGGAAGCCAATGGCTGTCTTCCAGGACTTGGGGGGCTGTCGCAGGAAAGAGGAGCTCAGTCTGCGCTCCAGAGCCCCAGAGGGAGAGGCAAGAAGTTATGGGTGGAAGCTTGTTAGAGAGAATGTCTGCCACTTACAGGTAATCCTCGACTTACAGCCGTTTGTTTAGTGACTGAAGCTTTAACAGCACTGAAAAAAGGGACTTGTGACCGTTTTTCACACCTGCAACCCTCGCCGCATCCCCATGGGCACGTGATCAAAGTTTGGATGCTTCTCAACAGACTCATATTTATGACGTTTGTTTGCTGTGACAGACAAAGTCAATGGGGATGCCAGATTTGCTTTACCATTGTGTTAACTAACTTAACAATTGCAATGATTCACTTAACAACTGTGGCAAGAAAGGTCGTAAAATGGGGCAAAAGTCATCTTGCTTAGCAGATTGCCTGTGTTGTATACAGAAACGTGGAGATGCACATAACAGAGATGGCACAAACTTCAGTCCCTCCGTTGTGGCCCTTCTCCTAGATTTCCTTCTTTCTCTTCAGCGAAGGCTTCAAATGAATTGTGCCCCATATTGCCATCAGAAGCGCTTCGTCCACCCTGCAACCAGCTCCACTGCCAGGAGGGGCTGGGATGGGGGGGGGGCTGGCTTCTCCTTCCCCCCCCCCTTCCAAGCCTGGTCTGAGGACCCTTCTCTCCCTGGGGCAGTGGGGGAGAGCAGCTCTTCCTCACTTGGTCCCAGAGCGGATCAGCCTGACAGAGCTCAGAGACAAAGTCCCTTCCCACTCTCCTCAGTGGGGAGATTCAGCCCAGAGAGCGCAGCCCCAGCTTGGCACGGGATCATGCTGAAGGGTTGGAGAGCTTCTAAGAGGCCCCGAGGCCTTCCTGTGTCAGGCAGGGACCACGTATGGACGTGGTTATGGTACGCTACTCTGTTCCTTCTGATTCGTCCTTCCCTTTAGGAGCTTCCTTTTGTTGCCCAAAGCTGGAAACCAGACAAAAAGGATCCAGGCTCAATCAAAGAAAAGAGAGTTGAATATGTTTAGCCTAGAATGCAGGCAAATAATTTTATTTTATTATTTCTTCAGTGCACAACCCCAGAATGTAACCATCAACAATATTTTTAGTGTACTGAAACTTGATGCCACAGCCGGCAGAGGCACACGAAGCCCAGGATGTTGTCCGGAGGGTGCTAATGCCTCTTTGTGTGGCACACAAAAGGAGGATGAAATGAAATCCTAGCCTTTTGCCACCTTCCTCTTTGAGGCCCCACAGTCAGCCAAGCCTGTTCCCTCCGGTCAGCCACCTTCAGAGCCGACCAAACCCCGCACGAGGGGGAGGCCTTAGGGCGAAGGACTGGAAGATGCCTGAATGTCTCTTTCTTTAAACTGCAGGACTCAATGTTCCATTGCCTGAGCCAAAGCATGAGAAGCTCATGGGATTCCTGGGCAAAGATGCTGGGATGCGCGCTTTTCCTCCTCTGGATGCCAGGAGGTAGGTGCTCGTGGCCCCAGCTGGGGTAGCCTTGAGGTAAAGGCAGCCCCGCCCGCCCGCCCCCCCCCAGCTTTGGCAGGCAGCCAGCCAGCCCCTGTGCCATTCATTGCTTCCAAATCTTTTCTCCCTCTTCAGCAGGGTCCCTCTCCTGCAGTCACTTGGCTGTCAACACCTCAGTGGTCGCCTTGGGAGGAAACATCACAGCTTCTTGTACCATCTGGACAGACCACTGTCACGTTGCAAAGGATAGCAAAATTCAGATTATTTGGAAATTGGGAAACCAATATCTTCAAGGATCCCAGTACAATTTCAGCAACAGAGTGGAAGTTTCCAACATCACTGTGGGTCCCTTCCAGGAACCAATGACTCCCCTGAGTTGCTGCGTACAGCAACATGGCGTCCCACAGGTTGTGAACCTTACCCAGATCCAGGCTGGATGTAAGTCTCACGGCAGGGATCCAAACGAGTGTCCACTGTGCAGTGATTATAAAGAAACCTTTGCACTGCCTGTTTAGGAATCCTAACAGGCAATAATCAATAATACCATTCATAATCCAACACTGACCAAAATTCCTTATAAGCAGGATGTGATTTTTAAAAAGTCAAAATGGTGGCCATGAAGGAGCTTGGGTCACATCTTTGCAGACACGACCTTTTGTGGTCCTCTGCAGACACCCCTACTCACTTACACCACGTACAGGTTCGATCACTACATTACAAAAAGACGTTGAGACTCTGGAAAGAGTGCAGAGAAGAGCAACAAAGGAGGCTGTAGGATAAAACCTACGAAGAAGGCTTGAGGGGTTTGGGCTTGTCTAGTCAGAGGAAGGTCTTGGGGGGACAGGAGAGCAGGGTTCCAGTATTTGGGGGGCTGCCCCAAAGAAGAAGGAGATCAAGCTCTTCTCCAAAGCACCAGAGGGCAGGACGAGAAGCAATGGGTGGAAACTAATCAAGGAGAGAAGCAACCTGGAACTAAGGAGGAATCCCCTGGCAATAAGAATTATCAACCAGTAGAACAACCTGCCTCCAGAAGGTGTGACTGCCCCAATTCTGGGAGTTTTTAAGAAGAGATTGGGCAACCATTGGTCTGAAATGGCCGAGACTCTCCTGCTTGAGCAGTGATTGGATTGGAAGACCTCCAAGGTCCCTTCCAACTGCACTGTTCTTTTATAAGCCGAAGAAGAAAAACAGACACAGATCTTCGGTCAAAGGCCCCATCTTTGCTACTCATCTAAAAGGGGCCAGCTAAAAGGAGACACCCCCCCCCCAAATTGGGAGACTTTTCCCAACAATTGCAGTATGAAAAATGACGCATCCCCTCTTCCCACAAACTCTCTCCCCATTGGGGGAAATTGAAGAATGCCTTGGGCTGGTTGTTTCCAATATATTTCCTTTCTTGAAGCTCAAAAACAGCATATATGTCATATATGAACTGAGGAATAAACAGGCAAACAAAGAAGGTGAGAAAGAATAACAGTATAACAGAGTTGGAAGGGAATTTGGAGGTCATCTAGTCCAACCCACTGGCTCAAGCAGGAGGTCCTTGACCCCTTCAGACAAATGGCTGTCTAATCTCTTCTTAAAAGCCTCCAGAGTTGGGCTGGTGTTTCCAGTCACATGCTGGATCCAGCTTGTACTGGTTTGCAACAGCCAATTGACATATTTTCTAGACCAGTGTTTCTCCACTTTAAGATGTTTGGACTTCAACTCCCAGAATTCCAAAGCCAGCAAAGCCTGAATGTTGTGATTTGGTTGAGAGCAGAACTGAGAGCAGAGCTGGTTGAGATTCACATTCTAACCCACTGCCTGCATTCAGCAGACCAGAAAGCCTGCACTCAGGCACCAGGTTCTGGTTCCACAAGACCAAACCGGCATCTCTGCACCCATTGCTGGATGTTGTGTGTTAGATAATAAATTCTGGCACATAAAAGATACCAATTTTGGTGGTGGGAGGGACAGGAGAAGTGAGGAGTACTTGAACAAGTCATCAGTCACAAAGATCAAAGTTTGAGACTTGGATTGCGTTATGACGACTCTCCACCCAATTCCCCTCCATTCCGTGTAAATCCCTCAAAGCCGCAGGACTTTTGCTGCCTGCAAGATGGTCATGGTTAGGCTGAAAACTTTTCTTTCCTGCTTCTTTTTTCTCGTTGCCACGTGAACGCCAAGCAGACCCTCCACGCCAACCTCAGAACCTCACCTGCGTCTTCAACATTACCTCCAGGAGCCTGGCGTGCCAGTGGGACCCTCTCTGGGACAGCCTCCTCCCGACGCGGGTGGCCCTGAAGGGGTTCCGGTAAGGATGGGAGACGAACCGTCAGGCTACGGCCACCCAGGGTGGGGGGCAGTCTGCTTCTCTTCATTCTCATTCTTCCTGACCTTTAACTTGTAAAAAAAATAATCAGAATTTTGGGCTTACGCGAGTCCCTCCCTCCTTGGGCCCTTCCCCTTTCATATGGCCTGCGAGCAGAGCTGCTTTCTAGCCCCCCCCCCCTGACAGCTTTTCTTGGTGTTTTTAGGAGCTCAAGGGAGTGTAAGGCCCTGGTCCCCATCGCAGACTGCATTCCCCAGCCTGGCCGGCACTCCTGCACTTTCCAACGCCTGGAGCTGCAGCTGTATCAGAAAATGCTTTTCTGGGTGTCTGTGGAAAATGCCCTGGGCAACATGACCTCGGAGCCTTTGTGCGCAGACCCCACGGATTTAGGTGGGTGCCATCGGCAGGAGCCGGTCTCCCTGCCCTCTTTCCTAGCACGTGGGCTGAATCCAGGGGTGTCGGTGAGAAGAAAGGGGGGGATTGCACTATGTTCATTCAGAGGCCAAAATGAGAAGCCGTCTGTCTTGCCTGGAAGGTGTCCGTCCCTCCCTGAGCTGGGAAAAAGGCGGCTCCTTGCAAGGCCCCTCAGCACGAAAGGGCCGCCCAGGGAGACTGTCTCAGGTGCTTCTCCGTCAGCCAGGTCAGGGTTAGTGTCTCAACGGTGCTTTTTCTTTTTAATTTTTTTTTATTTTTTAAGACAAACATACAAAAAACATACAAAACATTAAAAACATGTATACCTAAAAAATCAGCATCCAGTTCTATGTTTACAGTGTGTCAGCTGTTTACAAAAGAAACATTTTTGTTGTGCCACTCTTTCATAGTCCTTGCTTGTAGTTATATTATAAATTATCCTTTTATTTATCTTAATATATATTCATATCTCACCAATTTATTAATGTTCTTTTGACTAATCTGTTGTTCCATCATTTTTATGTAAAATAGTTGTCAATATTTAAAATTCTAGGTTCAACCAATGGTTATATATTTTTATATTTGCAATCTACTGTATATCCTTATCTTAATCTCATTCATACAAAGACATTAACCTATATCAGTAACTATATCTTTCCATCTAACCATTGGTAAAATAAATCCCATACTCTATAAAATTGTTTATCCTCTTGTTCTCTAATTTCCCAAGGGTGCTTTTTCAAAGGGCAACTGGACTTCCTTTGTTTTTCCCTGGAGACGTCTCTCTTCTCATCCAAGAAGCTTCTTTAGTTCAGAACTGAAAAAAGTTCTTGGATGAGAGGCGAAACTTCTTCAAGGAAAAACAAAGAAAGTCCAGTTGCCCTTTGAAAAAGCGCCCTTGGGATGCCCAGGGAGAGAGAGCCCATCCTCCCCACTCCCCAACCAACCCCCAAAAAGTCTCACCTCTGGGGAGGAAGAAGGCAGACCGGTTGTTCTCTTTTCCCTCCGCCCTAACATCTCATGTCAATACCCAACAACCGTGACACTTTTTGAACGTCGCCCAGCTTTTTTGGGGTGGTCCATTCTTCATCCTCCGAAGAAGAGTGGAGCTTCATTAAAGTCAAGCCTTGGAACAGGAGCAGGACATGTTCAGACCCATCTGTGGTTTCCAAAGGTCAAGGTGGGGAGAAAATAGGTTCCAATCACCCCAAAGATCCAAGTTCTCACTTCTGAAGGACGTCCCTTTGGAGGCCACCAATGGTATCATTGGTGCAGCGGATGCCTGCCAGACATCTGGCACAACTCTTTCGGCCCCTGGGAGAAGTCCTTCCCTTCCTCTCCAAGGCACTTGGTTTGATATAGGATGCCTTTTAATTTTATTGTTTAGGCTGGCATTAAGACACTTTAAAGCAGTGTTTCTCAACCTTGGCGACATTAAGATGTTTGGACTTCAACTCCCAGAATTCCCCAGCCGGCTTTGCAGGGCTTCAGCTTTGCTGGCTGAGGAATTCTGGGAGTTGAAGTCCAAACATCTTAAAGTCGCCAAGGTTGAGAAACACTGCTTTAAATGAAGTACAAATCTTTCTCTCACCCCACATTGTTCCTTCCAGCCTGGCTGGAGCCCCCCACCATCCGGGACATCAGCTCCAAGGACAGCGACTGCCTGGTGGTCAAATGGGAGGCTGGAAAGGACAGCGAACTCATGGAACAGGCCTGTGACCTGCGCTACCAGGTGGAGGGCAGCCTGGCGTGGAGCCTTGTGAGTCCCTCTCTGGCTTGACAACAGAACAGCTTTGCTGGGTAGGACCCCTCTGGGACGGCTTCCCTGCCTGCCCCTGTCGCCAAGTCCCCTGCTTCAGGCTTCCGGGCCCCTAACACCTTGGCCCCGTCCTCTTCCACCCATCCAAGGCCTTTTTACTCAAAGCATTTCTGGCCACTTCCTGTAAGCTGGAGGGTCCTGTGGGCTGGGGGGGGCGAGGCGGGGCAAGAGAAGGAGCCTTTCCATGGGCCTGCTTCTCCCATTCTCCCTTCCTTCCCAGGTACACAACATCACCACCTCCAGCCGGCACATCGAGCAGTGCGGCTTCCTCTTTGGCAGCCCCTACCACTTCCAGGTGCGCTGCAGGCTCCTACCTTTCAGCTACTGGAGCAGCTGGAGCCTGGCCAAGCGCTTCACGACACACGAGAAAGGTGGGGAAGGGGAAGAGTCCCGTGGCTGCCCCCCAAAGATAGCCGAGCCCCCTAATAGCCAGGGCATTGGGACAGGTTGGTCTGTGCAGGTTGAGGAACCGCCTCCTCTGTTCATATCCAGAGTGCATTGTCCTCAGTGAACGAGAACACAGAGTGCACTGGAGGATCACGTCGTATCATGTCTGCTTAACAATCAAATGCATTTAGTGAAGAACTGGGGGGAGGGGCTTTCCAAGCGGAAGCTTAGGGATCCCCTGGCTAACTTTTGGCTGATCTTGAAACGTTAGGGCAAGACTAGTTATGCAGCAGAGGGGACCCCAGGATGAGTTGGGGAAATGTCTACAGAGAGTGTCCGTCATCCAGGTCACGGCTGTCCCAAAGGCAACTGGGCTTCCTTGGATTTTCTCTTTGAAAATGTTCCGCTTCTCATCCAAGTGCCAGAGGGGAGCCGTGGCATGAGGGGAGGCTGAGCGAGGCTTCACTTTCCTGGGCTGCTCTGAAGGAGAAGGGCCGGTGCCAAATGCCTCTTTCTCCCCCCACAGCACCTTCAGGAACGCTCGAGGCCTGGTGGAGACTGCGCGAGGCCGAGAGGGGCACAGAGGTGCAGCTGCTGTGGAAGGTAAGCGGGGCCTGGTCAGACAGGGCTCAAGGCACCTTTGCTCCAGCAGCTGCTCTTGGGGGGGAGACTGCGGACAGGGGACCCAGCAGGAGCAGGAGGGAGATGGGTAATCCTAGTAGAGGCAGTCAGTTAACAATCACAATGGAGTCCAACATTTCTGTGGTGAAACAAGACAGTTGTCAAGTGAATTTTGTCCCATTTTATGACCTTCCTTGCCACAGTTGTTAAGTTAGTAACACGGTTGTTATATGAATCTGGCTTCCCCATTGACTTTCCTTATCAGAAGGTCGCAAAGGGGATCATGTGACCTTGGGACACTGTGACCACCATAAATACATGCCAAATGTCTAAATGTCATGACCCTGGGGTCATGTGATCACCCTTGGCGACCTGCAATGCTCATGAAAAACAATCATAAGTGCTGTTTTTCAGTGCTGTTGTAGCTTGGAATGGTCGGTAAGCAAATGGTTGTAATTCAAGAACTATCTGTATTGCATTAGCCCATTTCTAATCTTGGTTCATACAAACAAATTGATCAAGTGTCCTGAAGTCTCGAAACCTCCTTAGTCACAAAAGGAGTGAAAACAAAGGTTAGTGTGTTGTACAAATGTAAACTCTAGCTCATTTGCTATGCTGATTAAGTGTACTGTGTGAATGCAGACAATACAGGCTGCAGATGTCAAGTGCTGCATTTCCACCTGCCTTTGTCTTGTTCTACAGCCGATGAAGCCACATGAAGCCAATGGCAGAATCCTGGGATACTGGGCAGCACTCCGCACCAGTCAGCACACGGGCAATTCACTCTCTCTGTGTAACACCACCGAGAGACAATGCACATTCTTGATGCCCAAAGGAGTGGAAAGGATTTATCTCTCAGCCTACAACTCCAGAGGTGCATCTCAACCCACAGAAATCTTCTTGCTGGAGAAAAAAGGTAGGAAGTAGATTGAGTCGGTATCCCATTTCTGTGAATCTGCTGTTAGGGTGCCCTAGACTTGAGGGGACTTACTCTCCTCATTCTCTGGGCTGAGGATGGTTGCTGCAGATTTCAACATTTGATCAGTTTGTGCCAGTTTTCTCTAAACTTGAGTTTGTGGTGAGTCATCTTTTCTGTCTGCGGATGAGGGTGATAAAAAATGGGAGGAGAGGCTGTTTTTTTTCTCAGTCTCTACGTGAACTGGGCACCGAATGCCCTTTTCAATTTGATTTTCTAGGAGGATTAGAAATGACTTCTTTGTTTTTATTTTTTTGTGCCTTTAAGCGTGTGTTGACTTACTAGCAACTGCCTGGACAAATCCCTGCAGTCTTCTTGGCCAGATTTTCAAAAGTGGTTTGTCACTGCCTACTCCAAGGACGTAGAAAGCCTGACTGGACTAAGGTCACCCAGCCAGCTGGCTCTATGTCTGAGGCTGATGAGAACTCAGGGTCCCATCGTTTCTAGCTTCGTGCTTTCCCCACTGTACCGAACAGGCTTTCTGTTATTAACACAGTTGATCATATTTTGAGTTTGACTCTGAAAAGGACAATCTTCTCAGGAGCGTGGTTGCTTCTGCTGTGCAGCCCGAGATGTGCAGTTCATGAGTATTCTTGTGATCTGTTGGAGTATTCAGTTGTTAAACTGGATGTAAGTAGTGAGGCTTAGATTAACTACAGGTGTATCCAAAGGGAGTTTCTCCCTTTGAAGAGTGTGAAACCCTCATCCAAAAGATTATGAGGCTTCAGTCTCGTCTCAAATACTTCAGTCAAATCAGAGGGTTTTTGGGGGAGACGGGTGCAGTGCTCTTCTTGAGGTTCCCTGGACCCATATTCAGAAGCCACTGAACAAGAGTTGACCGGGATGGAGAGAGTTGAGTTGGCTCTGTCCTGCTTCACCAAATAGTCCCCTACTGCCCCCTGTTGATCAGCTGCTCTTTGAGACAATCCAGGCCGGACCGTGGCTCAGAGGAAGAAGCTGATATAAAAGAACCAGACTCTCTGGAAAAACAGCCTGAGCAGCAAAGGGGCCTCCTGCGCCAACCTCTGGTGCCCAATGGGCACTGGACTGATGCTGCCCCCTCCGACCAAAGACTGGGTAAAGTACACTGCCGTATCCTCACCTGTCAAGAGTCCCACAGTTTCTTAGTGCTTAAGGAGGGGGAGACTGGAGGAGCCGGAGATGAAGGAAGAGTCAAGAAGAGGCTTTGGTAGAGGTTGAGGACAAGAAGAGGACAACCCGCTAAAACTTTGGCCGAATAAAGCGTTCGACCTGTTCATGTCATAGCTAAGTGCAAATGACAAAAGGCCAAAGGCAAGCAAGGCATGATTTTCGGAGAGCCTCTCTCTCTTCTACCATGTGCTTTGCGGGAGGGAACAATTGCACAATGCTTGAGAAGGAGCAGAAGCAAAACAGGAAGCTCAACCCTTTTCTTTCGAAACAGGCCCATCTTCCTAGACAGTACGCAGGCTCTTGGTTGACAGCAAGCTGTGCTTTCTTTCACAGTGAGGAGCTTGTTTTGATCCGTGTAACTCTAGGCTGGAGACAAACATGCTCTGCCACCTCCTCGTGGCATTGCCTCTATCTCCTCTCCCAGCCTTAGGACAGGCAGCCATTGTTCATACTAAAGAGGCATGTTCCCTTTAAGCCAATAGCATCTAACTAACACCAGGCCCTATTGCTTATCTTTGACCATCCAGTAGCCCTGAAGGCAAACTGTGATAACTGGGAGGGGGTGAAATGGGAGGAGGTCACCTCTGCTGAAAGCAATCAATCAATCAATCAGAATAGGAAGGGACCTTGGAGTAGGGTGACCATATTTGATTTCCAAAAAAGAGGAGGGGAGGGCGGCAGGGGCGGCAGGGGGGTGGGGGGCGGCAGCAGCGGGGGGTGGGGGGGTAGCAGCGGGGGGGCGCAGCTCCACAGCGGCGCTTCTCCCGCCGCCCCGGTGCTGCTGATGGGGAAAAGCGGCTCCCGCAAGACGAGC
>JAEANM010015125.1:0-13736 GCA_017656035.1 Myanophis thanlyinensis
CTAGGGCCCCGGCAGCCACCCTATCCCAGGTAGCCACCAGGTCCCCAACAGGGTCATGTGTATGTGTCTCGGGAAATTAATTATATATATACTGGAAGACACAGCAGAAACTGTTGGTTGTGTGCAAGGCCTAGTTAATTTATCCTTTCA
This sequence comes from Myanophis thanlyinensis, assembly GCA_017656035.1. Classification (NCBI taxonomy): domain Eukaryota; kingdom Metazoa; phylum Chordata; class Lepidosauria; order Squamata; family Homalopsidae; genus Myanophis; species Myanophis thanlyinensis. The sequence goes on from JAEANM010015125.1 coordinate 151, forward strand.
ACTGTTGGCTCAAGACTTCAGCCATGGCTGACAATATTCAGCCTTTGCCTTCTTCCAGTCAACTGTAGAATCTCAGCCCTGCTCATTCTCCTCAGGCTACCACGAGCAGACAGGCCTACCCCAAGTCAGCATCTCATGCAGCCACAAGTAAGATCAGAAGTTGCTACTCAGCCTGCAATGAATTCAGAGGAGCAAGCGTCAAAGAAAGTTAACCATAAATCTCTGTTAGCAAAGAAAACTCTGATCTGCCCATAAGTCATCGCATGTTTTGAACAAGTGCAGAGAATTTGGAAGGAAGTCCCTGGACAAAAGATAGGTTTTAATCAAAGAGTACAAAGTCTGCTACAAATGCTGTAAGTCTATGGAACACAGGGCCAAAGCCTGCACAGCTAACGTGCAATGTCACCTATGCAAAAGTGACAAACACCCAGGCACCCTGCACCCAGATTATGAGTCACCACAATGGGCAACCCACACCTCTCCTTCAACCAAGTGGGTCCAGCAAGGCACATCTAGAAGCAGCCGTGAGTGTAAACTGCACATCAGTATGTGTTGACTCACCATTCTCTCGTTCATTCCATCAGATCTGCTTAGCTAAAGTCTACCCCACTGGATGCCCAGAAAAGGCCGTGAAGATGTATGTAATAGTGGACATGTAAAGCAATCGCTCATTAGCCAGGTCAGCATTCTTTGAACTTTTTTATCTCCAAAGTGAGGAAATGCACTTCATGATATCAATGTGCACTGGGCCCCAGTGCATGGTGGGGAGGAAAGTTATCGGACTCTGCATAGAATCATTAGATGGGAGTTCACAGTTCCCACTGCTATCATTGCTAGAATGGAATGTCTTACCAGATGATCACAACACCAGAAGTAGCAAGCTTCATACCTCACCTGAGGCACATGACTAATCACTTTCCTGCCTTAGGTCCTGATGCCAAAATCCTGCTCTTGTTAGGAGTGGATGCACTTGATGCTTTTGTCTACCATGAAATAGTGAGAGGCCTAATGGGTTCCCCACTCACTCTTAAGTCAGAACTTGGATGGGTCATTGCAGGAACAGTTTGTGTCGATCGACTGCAGGCCCCAACCCAGGTGAATGTATTTGCAACTTCTATTCTCAGTAATAGGAAAGCATCCCACATGAAACCATGCCAAGATCATGCCAAGGGATTACAGGGAATCATGCCAAGGGACCTTGATTTTGGCACTGATACCCCTCTTATCCAACGTAGTCTTGGTCTGTATCAGGACTTGAAGAAAGATGTCTTAACCTTTAGAGCTCCAACCCAGAAGACTGTCTTTAAAAGGAGAGGAGTTCTGTCAGTAGTGAACAGTATGTTTGACCATCTAGGGCTTGCTGCACCCGTAATGATCCAAGGGGGACTCCTTTTGCACACACTCTCCCAAAACACCAAAGAATGGGATGAGCCACTTCCACCAGAACAGAAGCAAGACTGGAAAGTGTGGAGTGCCACCTTGAGCTGTCTTCAAAGCATCCATGTGCAGCACACGTATGTTCCTATCTTACCTGCCGCTGGAATGAAAAAGGAACTGCACATCTTCACAGATGCGTCAACGAAGGTAATAGCAGCCGTGGCTGCTATTACATCAGGGTCTATGGCGGGGAGAGTGACATTTATGTTGCCTTCATCATGGGAAAGGCGAAACTAGCACCACAACAAGATCACACCATACCGAGGCTGGAACTCTGCAGTGCTGTATTAGCATCAACCTGGCTAAAAGGTCCTGAGTTCTTGGCTCACCCAGGTACCTTGATGCCACAGATCAGAACATCATGAGCTTCTACATTTATTTATTCATTTATTTGATTTATATACCACCCCCTCTCCCTAGGGACTCGGGGCGGTGTACATCTTGGTCCAGATCAAGTTAGACCTCAAGTGCCCAGCAAATTGCTCAGACAGGACAAGAAGATGACCACCGAGGTCAGCTGCTTGTCAACAAGAGTTAAGGGGATGGCAAAACTGTCCCTAGAACCAGCTCGCTTTGAATGCTTCTCAAGATGGAGACCTCTGATATCGGGTGTAGCAATGATCGTCCATTTCCTGCATCTTGAGATAAGCTTTCCAGATAGCTGCCTCCAAGCAGAAAGAGGAATTCTATGAAATGTGCAACAAGATGCATACCCAGTAATATTTGACTGTCTAAAAGCTAATAAGTCTATCCCGAAGTCTAGCCCACTCCTGAGGCTGAACCCATTCCTTGACAGCCATGACTTACTTTGAGTGGGGGTGAGGGTGTCTAGAGAAAGCTGAAATAGCTTCAAATATTAAGCACCATGTCATCCTTCCTTCCAGGTCATCAACATGTAATGAACCTGCTGGTCCAACATTACCATGAATCTGTCCACCATCAAGGATGGCACTTCACAGAAGGTGCCATCAGAGCTGCTGGAATCTGGATTGTGGGAGCCAAAAGGAACATTGCTACTGTCTTGTTCAGGTGCCTGCATTGTCGGAAACAAAGAGCTTATGGCTGACCTGCCATCTGAGCATCTTAGTCCTGGACTGCCATTCACCAATGTAGGTCTAGATATTTTGGATCTTGGTCTGTGACTGCCCCTCGGACCAGAGGTGGCCAAGCTAACAACAAACGTTGGGCAGTTCTCTTCACCTGTCTCAGCATTTGAGCAGTCCACATTGAAGTCATCAAATCTATGGACTCCTCCTGCTTTATTAATGCTCTAAGAAGGTTCCAAGCCTACAGAAGCCCAGTCAAGGTATTTAGGTCAGACTGTGGAACAAATTTTGTAGGAGCCTGCAAAAAATTACAGATTGGTGAAGACCCTCACCTCAATTCAGTAGTTGGAGACTATCTAAAACCTCATAACTCTGTGTGGACATTTAATCCTCCCCATGCCTCTCACATGGGAGGAGCATGGGTACGTATGATTGGCATAGCTTGCAAAATCCTGGATTCCATGCTGACGAAGACCACACTGACACATGAGATCCTTACCACCCTCATGGCAGAAGTGACAGCTATCACCAATGCTTGATCTCTGGTTCCAGTTTCCTCAGATCCTGAAAATCCAACTATCCTCACCCCAGCCACCTTGCTAACCCAGAACACAGGTAACTGGCCAGTATCATTAGAGAACATTGTTCCCAAAGACATGTATAAACAACAATGGAGACAAGTTCATCTGCTCGCCAACACCTTCTGGAAGCTCTGGAGGCAGGAATACTTGTCTACCTTACAGGATTGTCACAAGTGGAAGACCAAAGAACCTAACCTTGAAGAAGGAGACCTTGTCTTGTTAAGAGACAAAGATGCACATCAGAACTTGTGGCCCATGGGGCTTGTGCACCAAATCTTACCCAGCTCTGATGGACTAGTTAGCCAAGTTGAAGTCCAGATCGTGACGTCACAGGAGTCGTGCCATGACCCACAGACTTTCACCAAGAAGCTCTACATCAGGCCGATCACCGACCTGGTACTGCTGCTGATGAAGACCGAACTTGAAGATTGAACCTCAAGCTATGCATGTCTTGTATCTACTTCGTTGTCAAACAGTTTGATGTTATGCTTCTGTTTTTTTTAGTTAATGCATAGTTAATAGTGGAATTTTATAATTCCAGGCATGGAGCGTGCTGATTGGGGTAAATAGTTTAGCAATTAGGAACTATTCCCTTTAAGGTTTTGACTTCCTGGGAATGTAGTTTTGTACCATGTGATCACATTGGTGTTTCTGATTGGCCAGTGGGGCTTTTCAAATTGTAATCTTCCTAGGACTTTCCCCTCAAGGCAAGGACCTTTTTAATATCACAAACCTCATGGAAAGCATCTCTCTTCACCTATACGAAAAGGAACAGGCTTTATACATCTCAGAAGAATCCCTTCAATAGCTGTAAGTTGTTGATTGAGAATACCTGAAGACAAATAAAATAATCTATAATCATGCCCTTTTCTGTAGAGTTTAACTGTGATAAACAGTCTGTCCGCTTGAAACAGAACAGAAGATCTATACAAAAAGCCATTTGGTCTAGAAAAAATACAGCACTATTTCTTAAAACGTACTCCACTGATCCACAGTTAGAAATATAATCTTGAAATGGAGAAGACAGTAGTGAATCTTCTTAGGGACACCATCCTGTCTGAATCACTTCAGGAGCATTAATGGTTTGGGGAGGAGGAGCCAGGAAGATAGCTGCCAAAATGTGTTTACAGTAGCTCTTTTCAGTTTTATTCTATCAATTTTTAATATTCCCATTGGGTCCTTTTTTATCTAACTAATATCCTTCAGATGAACAGGATAGACCACAACACAGATAAAAGTTTTTTGTTTTGTTTTACCTGGAACTAATAAGGCTTGGGAAAAAAAAAGAAATGTCATGGTACCAGTCCAGGATCTTTCCCACCAGTGAAAACTGCAAAACAACCAAGAATTGAGGAGCACTTTTCTGGCAAGAGATCTGTAAGTAAAGTTAACCTCCTCCTCCATTTCCAATAAATTTGAGAAGTCAGAACTGGACTTACAGAGTGATCTGACAGAACAGCAGCTGCTGGACCTCTGATCTGGTGGGGATGGTGGAATCAAATGGATAGTCAGCTTCTCACACAAACTATTTCAGTTACACCCGATATGGAGTTTGGAATAAAGGCTAAAATGCTAAGGACAAGCAAATTCTGAATATGGAGAGCTTACCTTGGAAAATTCAACTGAGTTTATGGAGAAGCAATGTCTTGTTACAGCACAAACAATTGTTTCAATTTTTGAGCAACTAATAGCCGTTCGATATAATTTAGAGAGATTGAGAAAGGATAGCTACCTCTTTTCAAGCAGAAGATCTGGGTCTGTGTACCCCCATTAAAGACCCTACAGTAGACTTGGTTAGATGCCCCAGGATATGGAAGTGGGAAAAGAGCAAAGAGACAGGGAGACAGTTAAAGAATCTGCTAAAAAGCGGCAGCCCACTCAACAAAACTGGCTTTCTCCAAACAGGGCAGCAAGACGGGGATATATTAATGGGGGAATTTCCCTGGAAACCAGTAAGGCATCTCTCCCCCAATTACATCAATTACAGCATTCCCTGCAAATGCAGATTGCCCTCAAAATCCATATAATAGGCTTAATTAGGCCATTGGAATAACAGTGTGCAATACAAAAGTCCCTAAGCCATCTTCTGCACTGCCAAGGGGGGCAGATTGATCTACTTGCTGCAGAATGTCTGCCTGAGGCTCCAAATTGGAAGCAAATACTCCTGTCTTTCAAGCAGCCCACCATACCACTGATGCTATTCAAGATGAAGGCACACCTAGCTGCCTTTCAAATTTTTCCCATCAGAGTCTTCTGTGAGGAAATGGTTAAACCCTTAATCATTAACACACAAGCTCTCAAGGCTGCTACTGTTTCCTCCTCATTTACAACCTTTGGGAAGCAAGAGAAAGAAAGAGGGAGTCAGCCAGCCTCACTCAGTGAAGATATAATTAACAGCACAGAAACTGGTATCATTAATTTCATTGGTGCTCTTCCAAGGAAAGAACAAGACAATATACTATACAAGTTAGAAAATTTAAAGAAATCCTTGCTGGTTATAATTGAGCCGCTTATAGATCTGGTCTCCCCAATAATTGTCCCTCTCACTTCTCCCCCAGAGGGCAAGGGACTGCATGAAAATGACATCATCGAAGACAGAAACAAGAACCACCAGAACCAATAGAGATCCCAGTAGAGATGGAGATGCTAACATCCTTATGTGAATATCTTATGATACCTTCAGCACCAAACCAAGAGATCGAGAGAGGATCCACAACAGTGCCACCATCTCAAAGTCGAATACAGCATGACTAAATACTCCTTGCCCTACATACATAGAGGAGGCACCTGAAAGGGAAGCTCTGTTAGTTGGTATTAAATCCTCTTACTCCAAACAAGTTCCCTAGGAGTCTACACAGGACTTAGATGAGAGTTCCCTCATTTTAGAGAAGGCCAATTTTACTGAGGACACCTCAATCCATTATAACAACCATATAACTTCCCTTTGTCAAGATCCAAAAGGACATTTGTCTTTTAAAACTTTGAGTTTTACTTGGGTGAAGAAATCCCAGAAGCTTTAGATTCGGGATTCAACAGACGTACCAGTATAATGTTTTTAATACAATCTTATTCTTTTGTTCTCTGGAATTCTGATTGTGTTGAAGATGTTGTGTGGAACCCTGACATTATCCCGAATCTCCCTAAAAAGAAAAAATCCGCCCACCTCGGCGGCTGGTGTCTTGAGCCCCGGCACTTTCCCGTAAACTCGGGTTGCGAAAGAGCTCAAGGAAGATGGAAGAGAAAACCATTGCTGCCACGGGTTCACCTACGGGAGCAGTGGTGGAGGCCTCGACAAGTCTGCCAGCCTGATAGAGATGATGTTGACAGCCATCGTGGAGGCTTCAGGCACGGGGCCTAAAACTCTACAAGGAGCCCACCCGAAAGGGCAATTGGTTTGATCGAGCACCTTGGGAGAAATACCTTGACCAGCTCCAGAGGCCAGAATTTGCCCATTGCCTCAACTGGCAGGTGCCTGGAGAGAGAGAGAGAGCTTTGAGGCATTGGAGACAAGAAGCAGATACATCTCACCCTCCACTCGAGCCATCTCCATGGGGAGCCTGCAAATGGAGCATGTGTGTTTGGGGGAGACATCCTACTACTAGAGCATGCCGTCCGGTGAGTGGGTGTTACAGCCCCCAAAATTTTCCGTCGCCCCCCAGGCCGGTGGGGATCCAGTGGTCGGAGCAGCACAACGCTGGCCTGGCCCAGGCCAGAGACAGGGAGTTCCTTGCCTAGCTCGCCAGCTGCGGCAGCCAGCACAGGAAGCCTCTGACTGCGGGCAGTTCCCTCTGCCCCAACCCTAGGACTGGGACCCACGGGACAACGGCAGGGGCCTCAACTTCTGCTCGCAGTGCAGATCCTGCCAGGTTGGGCTTTCTACCCAGGGCAAGGATGGGTCCAATGTCAGTGGACCCCTGCACAGCCGGCTTGGGGCCCCTCACCCCAGCTGCAGCTACAAGCCCAGCAGCCTGCACAAGCTCAGCCGGCGGCCCCAATGCTAATGCCAGCGCCGAGGCCACCCACACTCGAAATGACTTTTGACGGAACTGAACTGCATCCCCTTGCACTTCGATGAGTATGGCCATCGTTACGCCACTGAACGGGAGATGACGATCGCTATCACCCGGGCGATGAAAGAGGGGGAAGCCATGGAGTGGGTGGCTGAGATGCACCAGCAACAAGCCCCTGAAATGGACAACGTTGATGACTTCGTGCCAGCGGTGACTGAGTGTTTTGAAGACACCACGCAATGGGAACAGGCCGAAGCTGAGATTAAGGAGATCAAACAGAGGGGCCGACACCCAAAGGAATATGTTTGGTAGTTCTGCAGGGTGGCGGGGAAACTCTGAGACTGGCTGGATCGCCTACTGATTCATTATTTCAAAGAGGGCCTGGACCCAGAGCTCAGGCAGGTGTGCAGAATTCGAGAAGCTCCTGAGAGGATCCATGAATGGTATCACCTAGCTGTGGCAATGCAGCTCGAGCTCTACCCTCACTGGAAGGCCCCAATGACGAAACCGGCACGAAAAGCTCCGGCCCGGCGACCAACAGCCAGAAAACACCGCCCGACTTCTGGAGCCAGCGCGCGACAGGTGATGTGCTTCAGATGCAGCCAGATGGGCCACAGGGCTTCCACTCACAAGGCCAGGGACTGCAGTAAAGCTGAAAACCGCTACAGCGAGGAAGCCCAAAGATATGGGGAAGTTCGTGAAACAAGCCTTGGAAACCCCAGCCGAGGAACCGGAGCCGCTGACCTCTCCAGACAGCCCCAAGCTGAGCGATGACAACGGAAGTGATGACCCAATGGTGAGTGTGGACGTCCCTCTCTTCGTACTTGAGGCCAAATTAACCATCCCTCGCTCAGGGAAGCACAAGAGCCTAGATGCTCTGCTAGATAGGGGTTGCACGAGATGTCTGGTGAGCCAAGCAATAGTGAAGGAACTAGGAATTCGCACCTAGCCCATCCCCCGGCCAATACGTTTTGAACAAGCCAATGGGAGTTTAATGGGGGGGTGCACCAGCCACCTTAATGACAGAACCCCTCCGTTTAGAAGTAAACAACCACTGGGAGATGATTCGTTTAGTGTTGGCCTCCAAAATGATTGACCCCCTAATGTTGGGACTCTCCTGGCTGGACAAATGGGGCCCCACCATTTCATGGGAAAAAGGCTTCCGAAAACTGAAAATTTCTGCAGGCCCCGATCCGCGTCCGGCAAATGGCCTCCCCAAACTCCAATATCTGCTATGCCCAATGGGGAAAGGGGACAATGCCGCGACCTCCCTTGAAGCCATCACCAACCTAGTGGGGGTGCCGCTGGAATATCGGGATCTAGCAGAAGTGTTTAGTAAGCAGGAGTGCAATATACTCCCTCCTTACCGGCCAACGGACTGCACGATCGAATTTGTGCCTAGAGCCACACTGCCCAAACCCAAGATGTATTCCATGACACCTAGAGAGATGGCCGAACTGAGAAAATACATTGACGAGAACTTGGCACACGGATTCATCCAACCAGCAAACTCCCGAGTAGCAGCCCCAGTTCTCTTCTGAGAGAAGACGGATCATTGAGATTGTGCATTGATCTAAGGGGGATTAACGCTGTGAGTGTGCAAAACACCTACCCCCTCCCCCTCATGAAGGACTTGTTAAACCACTTAAAAAAAGGGAAGATCTTCACAAAATTGGACTTAGGCGAAGCCTACTATCACGTGCGAATCAGAGAAGGGGATGAATGAAAAACAGCATTTAACTGTCCGCTGGGAAGTTTCCAATTCAAAGTAATGCCATTTGGGCTGCAAGGGGCGCCTGCAGTTTTTATGCAGCTGATAAACGAAGTTTTGCATGAGCACCTATATCAGGGGGTCCTGGTCTACTTGGTTGACATTCTTATATTCAGCAAGACCCTCGAACACGTGAAACTAGTGCGCCAAGTACTAGAAAAAATACTTGTGGCCAAGCTATATGCAAAACTCTCAAAATGCGAGTTTCACTGCAAGGCAATAGACTATCTAGGCTACAGAATCTCTAGCGGGGGGATCGAAATGGACCCAAAGAAAGTTGCTGCAATTTTGGACTGGCAAGCGCCCCGGAATCGCAAACAGTTACAAAGCTTCCTGGGATTCGTGAACTTTTACTGTCAATTTATCCCGGCTTTTGCCCAAGTGGCCTTGCCACTAACTGGACTGTTGAAAACAGGGGAGGGAAACCCCAAACCAAAGCCCGGCCAGCCACTCCAATGGACGATGACGTGTCAAAAAGCTTTCGAAACACTGAAGCAACTCTTTGCGAAGGAACCCGTCCTGCAACATCCAGACCCAGAGAAAACTTTTGTCATTCAAACAGACGACAGCGATGTCGCCATTGCAGCAGTCCTTCTCCAAGAAGACCCCAAAGGCCAGTTGCGGCCATGTGCATATGTAAGCAAGAAGCTGACCAACATCGAGCGGAGGTGGCCGGTCTGGGAGAAGGAAGCTTTTGTCGTCTGCTGGGCCTTACTATCCTGGAGACACTTCCTCGAAGGCAGTAAAATCCCCTTCCAAGTGTGGACTGATCACAAGAACCTGGAAGCCCTAAGAAAAATGAGAAAATTGTCTCCTAAACAAGGCGGTGGGCCCAATACTTCAAACGATTTGACTTTGAACTGAAATACATCCCGGGGGGGGAACATCTTGGCAGATGCACTCTCCCGCAAGCCACAGTTCGACAGCCAGAGAGAGGAGATGGTCCAACCGATGTTAGCCCCCTCCCAGCCGGTCGCTCAAGTAACCACCCGGGCGCAAGCGCACCAACGAGACTGTCACCCACTCACTGGGGACATCATTGCTGCCTTAGCTACGGATCCTTGGTTCCTGGACAATAAAGACTCCCTTATGATCCACGATGGACTAGCCTGGAAAGGCACCAAGATCTATGTCCCAACGTGTGTACGCATCAAGGTTTTGTAACGCTGCCATGATGCAAAGTCTGCCAGCCACTTTGGGTTCCTAAAAACACTCCATTTAGTGCACAAACAATTTTAGTGGCCCCGCCTCAAACCGGAGGTAGAGGACTACACAAAAAGTTGTGTGATATGTGCCACCATGAAGGAAAGGCTAGGAAAGCCCCCTGGTCTCCTGCAGACTGTTGCTGAACTTTTGCGGCCGTGGGAGGAAATTGGCATGGGCTTCTTCGTGGATCTTCCCATGAGCGATGGCAAGACAGTCATCTGGACCGTCATCGACTTGTTTTCCAAACAAGCCCATTTCGTGGCTTGCTTCGGGCTCCCAATGGCAAAGAAATTAGCAAAATTGTTTATCCAGCATATTCATCGCCTCCATGGAGCCCCAAAGCGAATAATCTCAGACTGAGAAGTTCAATTTACAGCAAAGTTCTGGAGGCAAATCTTGAAATTGATAGGAATGGCACAGGGGCTTAGTTCTGGATTTCATCCAGCTACGAATGGTGCTGCAGAAAAAGCAAACGCCCTGGTGGAGCAATACTTGCGTTGCTACGTTGACTACCAGCAGAGCAACTGGTCAGAACTCTTACCGTTTGCTGAAGTTGCTTACAATAATGCTGTCCATAGTAGCACCAGCCTCACGCCATTCCAAGTAACCAGTGGAATAGATTTTGTCCTCATACCAGAATTGCAACAATCCCCCCCCTCATCTATATCCTTGCGAAAGAGGGGTGGGAAAAAACGAAAGCAGCCTTGAAAAAATCTGCAAAAGCCTATAAAAAGCAAGCCGATAAACACCGCTCAGATCCCATTCCTTTCAGAGTCAGGAAAAAGTGTATTTGTCAAAGTATCTGAAGTTGAAGATACCTAGCAAGAAATTTGGTCCGAAATTCCTGGACCCTTTTCCTATCGTGAAGATTATAAACCTGATGATCGTGCAACTTAGCCTCCCTAGACTGTTGGGCAAAGTGCATCCCGTGTTCCACAACAGTTTGTTAAAAAGACGAGTGGAATCGCAAACCAGACCTCCAACTGCAGCACCCCCTAGCCCTGTGATCGTACAGGGCCAAAGACATTATGAAGTGAAGATGATTTTGGACTCAAAGATTCTACAGGTTTTTTTTATGTATCTTGTGCAATAGAAGGGATACCTGTTGTCTGAAGCATCCTGGGTGAAAAGTCACAACATTAGCGCAGATAGACTAGTCAAGAAGTTTCATGAGGAGTTCCCTAATAAGCCCAAGGGCCCTCCTGGAGGGGGGAAGGGTGGTTGAGCTCGATAGGGGGGTTTGTGTTGTTATTGTTTTCCTTTGTTTTCCAGGAGAACGTCTTTTGAAGAAGAGGGGGCAGCCTGTCAAGATCCAAAAGGACATTTATCTATAGGGGGAGTGTTCCATTATATTGTGCAGGCCGTTTTATACAGTAGAATTTAGGGCTGTGTAGATCTTGACACATTTCACGTTCAAGGTCGCTGAGAGGCCGAAGGGGGAGTTAGAAGCGGCAGCTGCTTATCTTGTTTTCATTCCTTTCAAGTTACTTCTCATGAGAGCTTTCTTGCTGTTTGCATGGGAAGTGTGTTAGAAGTCATTGGACTCCTCTTTGAAGTGGTTGGACAATAATTGGCATGTGATAATTAATGGGGTGGAACTTTGAGTTTTACTTGGGTGAAGAAATCCTGGAAGCTTTAGATTCGGGATTCAACAGACCGTACCAGTATAATCTTTTCAATAAAATCTTATTCTTTGGTCTTTTGTTCTCTGGAATTCTGATTGCATTGAAGATGTTGTGTGGAAACCTGACACCCTTTATATAAATCAAATTTCCTTATGAGCTGCAAATGATGTTCCCCTTTCCCTCATAACCTGGAATATAGTGGGTTGGACTGTCCCATCAAAAGGCCAACTCTTTTTTGACTATATATCACAATTTGACACCCTCTTCTTACAGGAATCCTGGACTATTGCAGAGACATAATTAGATGGTTATTGGGCCAACTCTATCACAGCTGTCCCAAGTAAGGTGGGTGGGAGAGGCAAAATGGGGATCACGACACTAGTTAATACATCCCTACAATTTAAATGTGTATCATTGCCACCTCTCCAGCCATGGTTTGTGACTATTTTATTCTTATTTAAACAGGTGGGAGATTCTGCTTTTTAATATTCACATTCCTCCACTCAATAAAAACAATCTGATCAAAGAGATTTGTGATTGCATAGAAGATTTTATCTTTAGCTGCTCAGATAAATACCCCTCAGTGCTAATAATTATAGGGGGAGGCATTTAAATGCTAGGATGGGCCCAAATGATCAAACATTATTTAATCAATTTAAGATCCATTATGATGAGTATGCCCCTTGCACTCCAGACACTTTAAAGACCCTAAAGCAAATCAGGCAGGTTGTATGTAAGATACATGACATTATGTCTGGATCTGTGTATCCTCAATGGTTCCACACGGTGCGACTACCCAGCAGAATATACTTACTGGGGAGCAGAAAGAAAATCCACAGTTGATTACTGGATAATATCATACAACCTCCTGAAAGTTTTTACAGAAGATGGAGGTAGATTCACGACTGGAAAGCGATCATGATCCAGTAATCCTTACTCTTACATTACACCAGAAATTTCTAAGGGTTGGATCAAACTACCTACCCAGACTAGAGAGCCAAAATACCCAGGTTGAAATTAGGTGGTCAGAGAAAAGTGCAAAGGAAGTTGCTAAATGGTTGTTACCTCCAGAATCCATAAAACTATGTACGTCTCTCCTAAGAAGCAAATGTGATGGATCATACTTAGAGGTGTTTGAAACTAATTAAAATTTTACATTGGTTCTGAATGACAGAATACTAGCTCACCCCAATAAGCCGGCTTCACTGAATAAAAAATGGTTTGATTATATGCGACTGAAAATGATATATAACAAGGAATATAGAAAAAGTAAAAATACCCCTTCAGAGGATGATACTCACTACTTAAAGCAGTTGAAAGCACAATATATGACTCTTAAAAGAAAAATGCAGCCATGAAGGAGTCTTGACATAGATTTTTTTAAAAAAAGAATTTTATTGGGTTTTCAAAACAAATAAACAAAAAACAACGCCTTTTTTTTGAGAACAGCAAGATCTTGAATTATCACTTCTCCATACAGAAATGAGCTCAACCACATATTCGTCTTTATATTCTATGGACTACAGTTCAGCATTCAATACCATAATCCCCTCCACACTGACCAGCAAGCTGAAACACCTAGCCCATCCCTAAATCGGTAGATCTCCAATTTTCTAACTGGGAGACCACAAGTTGTAAGGATGGGCAGGCATGTCTCATCCTCATTCACCCTCAACACCGGAGCCCCCCAGGGCTGTGTTCTGAGTCCCCTGCTATATTCCCTATACAGGTATGACTGCACAGCCACTACTGACTCCACCACCATCATTAAATTTGCTGATGACACTGTTGTGGTAGGCCTGATCTTAGATAACAACGAGATGGCCTATCTAAATGAGATTAAGAACCTGGAGAGCTGGTGCCAGAAAAACAACCTCCTCAATGCCAGCAAGACAAAGGAGCTGATAGTG
>JAEANM010015126.1:0-13736 GCA_017656035.1 Myanophis thanlyinensis
TGTTGGAATAAATGAGTTTTTAGGGCATGTCGGAAGGCCCAGAGGTCCGCAATGGTTCGGATCTCCGGGGGGAGTTCGTTCCACAGGGAGGGCAAGTGGGTTGAACTAGAAGACCTCCAAGATCCTTTGCAACTTTGTCATTCTATTATTCTGTCATACTCTTCCAGAGCTGGTTAAATTATGCTGTATATTGTCCAATAAGGTATTCAAAGTCACATAACTCTCACGTACTAACCATTTCATTTCCACTTCTTGTTTTCTTCCTTTCCTTTCCCCTTTGCACCCATTTGAAGTTCCACCCAATCTGCCTGTTCCACAAGAAAAGTCACCCTTGGTCACCAGAGAAGGAGATACCATTGAACTGCAATGCCAGGTGACCGGGAAACCCAAGCCTATCATCCTCTGGTCCAGGGCAGACAAGGAAGTTCCCATGCCAGATGGGACAATGCAGATGGAGAGCTATGATGGGATCCTGCGGATTGTCAATGTCTCAAGGGAGATGACAGGGACTTACAGGTGTCAAACCAGTCAATACAATGGATTTAACGTCAAGCCGAGGGAAGCATTGGTACAGCTGATCGTACAGTGTAAGTCTCTCTTCCCTTTTACTCCATCTTTTCTGCAGTTATATTAAGTTTTAAAATAATATTTTTTGGGATTTCATTTTAATCAACAGATTCATATTTCCCTGTTGTGTAGATTTTTGAGTTGTTAATCTTTTGAATGAAATTGGCTTTTGCAACACAGTCCTCTATGAAGCAAGCGCATATTGCAATATTTGTGTACCCATAGACCAGTGATGGGGAACCACAACTGTTTTATGACCTGTGGACTTCAACTTCCAGAATTCTGCCTCAGGAATTCTGGGAGTTGAAGTTCATAAGTCATAAAAGGACTGTAGTTCCCCACCTCCATCACTGACAAACAATTGTTATAGACAAAGTTTTGGTTAGTTTGAACAGGGAAGAAAACTGGTGCATGCTAGCATGGATTTTTTTTAATCAATTTGCTATTAAATCATGCTGACATTCATCAGCAGGATTAACTCATCATGACAAAACTTATTATATTTAGTTAACATGTTTTGCCCAAACAATAAACCATAATATAGTTTAAATGATAGCTAGACTTGTACAGAATGCTAAGATTTTTGGCTGGTTTCCCAAAGATGCTGAAAGGCAGATTATACAACTTCATTTTAATCTACTTAAACATGCTACGTAAATCCCATCAGTAAATCACAGAGAATTTAAAACAAAAATAATAATAATGCTGGATATCAATCTTGTTTTAATGTAAACAGATTTTATATTTTTAATGTCAAGTTCTAGAATGGTTTTAATCGGCCTGTTTTTGGTCACAATAAACTAACCGGTAATCTTGATAAAAGCTTAAGTATTAGCAAATGAACTAGAAAGCATATAATCATATGCCTGAAGAGTTATCTTAAGTAAAGCACATTATCCCTCTATATATGAGTTTAATCAGGACTGTGAATCTAAGATCCAGCTTCCCCTCTCAAGTGAAAAATTGCCCTGACAAAATGTGCTGATGGGTCAAAACTATTTAGCCCTAGCTCGAAACTTCATTAGAACAATTAAAAAGACCCAATCCCTTTGCAAACCAGTGATTGATTATGGGTCATCAAATTGTGGTTGACTCAGAGCAAACACATATTGTAGAAATAATTTCTCCATGGTGATCTCTCCTTAACCTGGTCTTTCAGGCTTTCACACTGTGCATTCACAACCCCTGTAATTGAGTCCAGCCATCTTGCTGCTGGTTGTGCTGTTCTCTTTCCTTCTACTGAGTTTTTCCCAGCTGGGTTTTTGCATGATGTGGCCAAAGTAGGATAATGTGAGCCTAGTCATTTATGTCTCAAATGAACACTCAGGATTGGTTTTGTTCAGTGAGCCAGCTGTTTGTTTCCTTGACCGTGCATGGTAATCTCAGGTGTTTTCTTCAACTTCGAAGTTCAAAGCCACCAATACTCTTCCTATTTTGCTTCTTCAAAGTCCAGCTTTTTTCCTTCTAATAAAATGCTGCGGCTTGAATGATTTTGTTCTTTGTAGGTATAGAAACATCACGGTTTTGAAATTTCTTTCCCAAGCTAGCCAATGAAATGTTTGTTTTTGTCTTGCTGGAAGGGTGCTTTGAAAACCTATGCCTGGAAGAAACAAAACATGAGAGAGTGGAAATGGGGGAGAAATGTAGGTACAATAAAAGAGGTATACTCTATGGACATATAAGTATATGTTAAAGTTAATAGTAAACATTTAGAGCACAAACCAGTGCTCCAATTTCTGGGAACTAGGCTGAAAAAAAAGCAAACAATTTGTTATTTACTTCTAGGCTCCTGGGACCCTCTTAATGAGTCTTCTGAAATCTGATGCTCTCCAACTATTTTGCTCTTCAACTCCCACAGTTGAGAGGTGGGAGTTGAAATCCAACATGTCTGACTGACACAAGATTTGGGGAAGAATTGTCAACTTGGTCTATTTATATGTGTTGAGTTCATACAAGACATTAGACCTAAGTTAACTAAATGCAGTAGTTGTGTTCGTATAAGATGGGCCCAGCTAAAGAAACGATGTCATTATTATGGATGATCTGCTTTTCATAAGTTCAGATAACAACTGGATTCCCACAGAGGATTTTACTTTGGATTTCCAAATGCTGTATGCAAGTAGTCATTCTGAGTCCAGTATTTTCTTTCTTTTTGCGAAATTATGCTTTTTAGCGTACATTTTGATCAATGGTATATAAATTAAATAAATAAATAAATAAATAAATAAAATAAAATTAAGCCACAGATAACTTGAAGATTACAGTTCTCCATCCTTCACCTAATGCCCTTTCAGAGAAAGAATATAGTGTGAAGATTTCAAATCTTTATCAAACGACTGATCCACACACACATATATATAGCCCTATTTTACAAAAATGAGAGTTGTGTTTCTACTTTGCTTCTCTTTGAATTAACATACAGCCTCAGTTCTTTCATCACTAAGAACAAGGACTCTGTATTCTTTAAAAGCCTTGGAATAGAATGTGTACAAATAATTTAGAACTGTTGTCTTACAGCCGTGATAGTGAACCTATGGCATGGGTGCCACAGGTGGCACGCAGAGCCATCTTGCTGGGCACAGAGGCTGTCTGCCAACTTACCTCCAGCTGAGCATGCATATGCGATTGCGCATGCATGCACAATTGCAGAAACCCAGCTGGTCTTTGGGCCTCAACTATGCATGCGTGCGATTGCAGCAGGAAATCCAGCTGGTCTTCGTAGCTCTCCTGCACATGCACACGCAATTGCTCGTGTGTGTGAGTGCCTATGCGCAGCACAGTTTCATTGCACGTGCAAAAGCTGCATGCATGCACAGATGTGATTGCACATGCAGCACATATGGAGGAGCTGCACACAAGTGCGGATGGCATGCTCAAAGCGCATACTTTTTGTCATTCGTTAAGTAAGAGGTTCACCACCACTGTCTTAGAGTGTCTCAAAGGGAAGGTTGGTCTGATTTTTTTGCTTGCTTCCTTTAGATGGCTTATTCAATAAAAAAGGAAAGAAAGCCCCTTTTCTCTCCTTCTCCATTAATAGCAATAGTACTTAGACTTATATACCGCTTTATAGTGCTTTACAGCCCTCTCCAAGTGGTTTACAGAGTCAGCATATTGCCCCCAACGATCTGGGTCCTCATTTTATCCACCTCAGAAGGATGGAAGGCTGAGTCAACCTTGAGCCTGGTGGGATTTGAACTACCAAATTACAGGCAGCGGGCAGGCAGCAGAAGTAGTCTGCAATACTGCACTCTAACCACTGTGCCACTAAGACTCTTAAAGTGGTTCTTTAGGCAGATATTTTGCTGCTTGCAAGAGAGGAAATGCTAACTCTGGTAAGGCTTTGCTAATGATTCTTGAGGTCTCTGCTAAAAGCTTAGCCAATTGGATTTAAGTTTGATTTAGTTACCAGAAATATGGGCAAAATACTGTATGTACATGTGAATATATTGTTTATGTGTTCTGGTGGCTTTTTTTTTTTTTGGACAGCTTTTATAAAATGCCACAATGATTCCAGTCCAACTAATATTGTAAGCAAAATCATTTAGGAGCTTATTCCAGCATGATTTTTTGTTGTTTTTCTTGCTGCTTAGAAATAGCCATTTTAAAAATGACTTTGTTACCAAAGCATCAGCGGTGGTAAGTGTTATACAATCTGGCTGACCTTATCCACAAAAGAGTATGGACATTTTTATTTTCTTTATTTTTGGCAGGTAAAGGCATGTTTAAATTCATTGCAGGCTTATTTCCAATGAAAGCTAGAGCACCTTATTAAGATATGCCCTTCCTTCCTTCCTTCCTTCCTTCCTCTTTTTTTAAAAAGGAAGCAATTATTTCCATCTGCTATAATGCTGTCATAAGCTATGAATAGAATACAGGTAGTCAGTCCTTGACTTGCAATGTTTTGTTTACTGACTGTTCAAAGTGACAACAGGATTGAAAAAAATGTGACTTATGACCATTTTACAAAGTTACGACCTTTGCCGCATCCCCATGAACATGTGATCAAAATTCATATGCTTGGTAGCTGGTTCACACTTCATGACCATTTTTGTGTTTGGGTTTTGAGGGGGATTGATGGTTGGCCAACCAATCTGCTAACATCAACTCCATCAATCAATCAAAAAATAACAACACAGACAACCAGCCCAGCACACAAAACCCATTATGCCTGGACAGCTTATAGCATCATCCTCAAGAGGGCCACCTTTCAGATAGAAATGAGCCATGATGTTGCAGTGGTTGAAACTCTGCCCATAGGCTGGAATTGATCCTGATAAGCTCAAGGTTGGCTCAACCGTCCATCCTTCTGAGGTAGAGGATGGAAGGTGAAAAGATCCAGGATCTCATCTCATTTCAAAGAAACACATATTCTTTAAAAACAAGGACCCAAATTGTTGGGAGTAATATTCCAACTTTGCAAACTGCTCAGAGAGTGCTGTAAAGCAGTATGGAGCAGTATTTAAATCTAAGTGCTATTGCTATGAATTTAAATTTTGCTATGCCCAACCATTATGCTATAAACTATAATGGATCGTTGAAGTCTAACATACCTGAAAGATATCAAAGTGATCAAAGAACTTCTGGATCTAGTGTAACTTGATATATTGAGATGTTAAATGATGCCACAGAAATAATACCATTTCACATGAAAGTTGTCCTGCAACAATGTTGTTAATCTGTGCTAAAGGATATTGGGTATATTGTACACAATAAATGTGAAAGGATCCACTATTTTCTGTTCCCACACTCATCTCTCATGGAGCCTAATTTATTTTGAATAATTTACATTACTGAACAGTAATTTGCAAAAATATAAGTGAGATTAACTAAGGTTTCTTTTTCTAGCCAAGTAAACTGTAATATTCTTACCAATTGTTGGAAGAAATTCTTCAGTTTGTTCCCAGCTGGGACACACCACAGACACTGAGAAGAAATGGATGCAGAAGCCAGCTGCCAGAAAGTGGAATTATTTTAATGTAGGAAGGAAATAAGCAAAAAGTGACACAGCTGAAGCTGGCTTGCAAACAGATTGGGGAAGGCAAACCATGCCTTCTTATACTTGATTTTCTTTTGAAGCTCCTATAGTTTGAAGGGATTATTTGTGTGCCTCTAGTTAAAGTGTCTGCCCTGAGTTCTGTCTTCCTGCCTTAATGGATTAATCCTGTCCCTGGATCTTTGTTTTTCCTATTCTGGGGATTAATCCTGTCAGTGAAGAGGAAAAGATGAGTTCTGGTGTGCTTTAGTGAGTTATTTTTAGCCTGATTCCCCTTATCTTAATTGTTCTACTTAAGTGTTTCTGTTGTCAGCTGTTACTTTTGGGGGGAAGGCTGGCTTGAGTCTCTTGGCACTGTTTTCTGAGGTTTCTGATGCTTGAGGTTTCTGGCACTGTCTTTTAGGGGTGTATTTCACACAATGTTTACATTTATATGTTGCACTATGTCTTTTTGTTGATCATACTAATTGACGCTCACATTGCTCTCATAGCTGTGCAATGCATGAAATACAGCTGGAGTTCGGATTATCTGTGTTTCATCACAGTGTGCCATGATTTGATAAGTTAATGGCCTTGTTTTGTTACAGCAATTGGAATCTCAGAAAGATTATCCCCAAGGAAGTCACCAAAGAAAGAATTCTCACCTAAAGTTAATATCAGGGACAGAGTAACTATTGATTATCATCAGCATCTTGGAGAGATATCACGCTATGTACAGTAATGAAAAAAAAAAATCAATCTCCCAGAGGTATTTATAGAATAATGCAAACAATTTAATTAATTGTGCCAGCAAAGGGTATGGCTTTCAAATTGATTTGTGAAACTTAGAAGTTTACAAACAATAAGGATCTGTAGGCATCTTTTCACCCGGAGCAAATAATTTATCATTTTGCATTTCTAATAAGTGATGCTAGGACAACTCAAACCAGAGTAAGTATTTAGTGTGATAATATGCTAGGCTAAAGAGAACAAAGCTGTAGGATGACCAGTTATGCAAGAGATGAATAGACTTTACATGGAACACAACACAAAGAGATTGGTCTATAATTTTCAACTGAGCCAGGGTTGCCCTTTTTGAAAATTGGTATAACTACAGCTGATGACCATAGATCAGGTAAGGAACTAGGTCAGAACGATATTTCAAAAATTGAGCACAAGGGTTCGGCTAGGAGAAGCCTTTTCAAGAAAAAAAGTACATAAACCATATAGTCCTGTGGATAGCGATGGTTTTAGATTACATAATGCTAATTCCACATTATCTACTGTAAATTGGATATTCAACAATTTGCTATAACTACTTGTAATTGGGCTTTGCGAATGAAGGACTGCAACCATTGTTATCTACAAAAACTGAGGTGAAAAATGAATTGAAGAGATTAGCCTGGCCAATATTGTCTTTGCAATCGACCCCATTTTGCCCTTTTACAAGTGGTATCACTTGTGAGTTGTTAAGTTTCAAGTTAACAAAGTTGTAAAAGGCTCCTGTAGAGTTGGGGTTTAGCAGCCTCTCCTCCTGTTTACAGAAATAATTGGTGCATTTGTCTTTGATTTGATGACATAAAGCTTTGTAGCTGCTTTTGAAATTGGCAACATACCTTGTCTTGTTCCGCCAAAGAGATTTTTTCTTAGATTGCAATTTTCTTATTGCCTTGGGTAATTTATTCTTTGTAACTTTTTTGGTTTTTCTTAGTATGTATAATTTTATAGCTCGATTAATTTAGAGCAAAAAAATGTTATAGAACTCTTCCACATTTTTACAACCCAAAAACAGACATTGCCAATCTACGGATGCAAAGTAAATTGCTATTAAATCATAGTTTGCCAATTTAAAATTATACTTTGGAAGACAGTCATTAAGACCCTGTTCGGGAGGAGGTTAATGCACAGATCGATTATATTATGGTCGCTATTGGAAAAGGGTTATTTTATGTGTAAGCCATAAATTAGATTTAAACTGTTAGAAGAATTAGATCCAGACAATTGTTAAGCTTCGTGTTGTCAACTACTAACTGCTGCAGCCCTAGGTTGGTAATGGCATTGTAAAAGGTTGCATGTGTTGGTTTATTTGTTGGTTCATTTAGGGCACAGTTGATTAATGGCAAGTTAAAATCACCAAGAAGATCAAAAGGATGTGGGCAGGGAGCTGCCCAGTTTAATAGGTCAATTAGCTTATTCATATGATCAAGGCCATAGTTAGGGGCTCTGTAACATAAGAAGTGAACTGTAATATTTAGAGTAAGGTCTCTTGGACCTTACAATGGTCCAAGAGACCTTACTCTAAATGGTCTCTTGGAAAGCAAGCTCAGAGGTATAATACTAATCTTTTTCAGTCCTAGAGATTTTTTGAAAAATATTGCAACACCCCCATCTCTACAATTTGCATGGTCAGACCGAAAAACATGATAATTGCTTACAGTAAAAAGAGTATCTGAAAAAGACGTGTTCAACCAAGTCTCAAAACAAAGATGAGGTCAACAGGAGATGTGTTCAAGTACAGAAGAAATTCAAACATTTTGTTTGCAAGACTCCTTGCATTGAATAGTTTACATGTTAAGCCAGTTGGGGTGGACCTTAAGGAGGTGGAGGGTGTGCACACCTAGCATTGGTGGACAGGAGTGTGAATATTGGGGCATGGGCCATTGTTCTTATGTCTGATGCAATCAGTATGGTAGTCAATGTATAGATCAGTTTCCCCTTTGTCCAGGAGTTCTTTAAGCTCTGCAAGGACTTCATGGGCATGGATACGCTGTAGGATGGACAAGTCAGGCCACGACTGTAGTTTCTTTTGGTTTACGCTGCTCTTGGTGAGCAAGTTTATTTGAATATGAACCTCCGTTTGCAGGCTTCACTCTTGCACACTATTTTGGAGAGGCATGGTGCCACCAAGCCATTATTATTCTTGTATTCAGGGCCTACTCATGAGATGTCTATGATGTCATCAGATGTGATAGTCATGCTGGACACTGCTGATTATGCCGTGCACCTTGGTGATGATGTCAGATTCATCAGAGTCCTCCAAGCCAAATAAGATTACCTTTGGTCATCTTTGTTCCCTTTCAATCTCATCCTTCATGAAGAGTGAGATATCCTGCACAGGTTTGATGGCATCCTGCACCTTGGGTAAGCTATTCAAACCAGAATTGCAGGAATCTAGTGGTTCTCTTCTCCTCATCTTTTTATTTGCTTCCAGGGCTGCCAAACGCGCTTCCAAGCTGTCAACCTGTTCAAACAAAATGTTGAATTTGTCTAGTTTGGGTTTACAATAGGGGCAAAATGAGGGGAACGCAAACTGGAAGGGTTTTGGGGATGTTGCTTGTAAGAATTGTGCAATGCCTTTGGTTAGCCCCAAACACTTGTAATGGGCCTGCGAGTCGCACAAGGAGCACTTCATCATACTTTGCATAGCTCTGGCCATTGTTGAAATTAAATGTTGAACTTCATCTAAGGTAGGCAGTCCAAGACTTTTTATCATATGAACCCACTGATGCTTTTATGCAACCCCATAGTCTGTTTCATAATGTGCCATTGAAATTAGGACTTTATCCCACTGCAGTCTTACATGAACCTCTACTTTGATTCAGCTGTAACATTCATCTTATGTCTATAGAGTCTTGGGTCTATAGAACAAGGATGAACTTTATAAACTGTATGACTATCATTACGTGTTGTATCTTTTGATTCTTGACTTATGTGCCTTTCTTTTTATGACCTGAGAGCATATGCACCAAAGACAAATTCTTTGTGTGTCCAATCACACTCGGCCAATAAAGAATTCTATCTATCTATCTGTCTTGAAGACAAAGACATAAATCGTCTTAAAGACTATTGAAGAATAGATGCTGTATTAGATGACTAAGAATATTATATATATAATATTCTATATTCTATCTAATATTATATATTAGTAGACTACTCTTGCTTCCCCCAACTCCATACAAGCTTCATATTATACCTTTTGGTTTTGATGCAGCTCTTTTTAGAGAGTTGGATCAAGTCTTGACTTTCTTGATTTTCTCCTTCCAGTTAGCCCAAACAGTCTTCATAATTTTGAAGGAATCAAATGTGCCACCCTACTGTCTCTATGGGATATAAATAAGTCATCTTTGTAAAACTGGGATCATTTAGAGCTGTGGGGAGCAAAAGCTGTTCTTTAAGATTGGGAAGCAATGCAGTTGATGGAGTCCTGATGATGAAGCACCTCTAAGACTGGCCTACGCCATTAGACACAATAAAAAAAATCATTTCAGACTGCAAACTAAGTGGTGGCAATTGGAACAGAGGTCCTTTTGATTCTTCTTCCAAGCTATTGCCTAGATCACTGTCTTGCTATTTTATTAAAAAAAAATTGCATACTAACTGTCCTGGCAATTAACATAAAAGTATTTCTTTGAAAGTACCATGGTACAATCTGTTAGCAAGGCTGGTGTTTGCTTGACATTCATAACTGGGTCATGATGATTGCTTTATGGGTTGACTTAAAGGACAACATAAAGGAGCCACTCATAGGGTGGTTTACTTACTGGTGTTGGGTTGCATTGGTTTTTATTGGGAAGTACTTGCAGATTCTCCTGTCTCATATGCCAGTCCCCTCTTTTACCTATCTATATGACTTCATTGTTATGTAAATACACCTTGCCTTTCTCTGCTCATGCTACTAGCTATTTACTGAGATTATACCCTGTCTTCCTACTTTGGTGAGTAGTCAAAACAGCTAACAGAAGCCAAAAAGCAGAATCAGAATTTGAAAACTAAAATGAAATGCAGTGCTTAGCAAAATAGATACATTTTTAAATGCTGGAAGAGTAGGTCCCAAATTTTCCAATGGAGTTTGCCGTCTCAGGAATTCTGGGAGTTGAAGTTCATGAGTCAAGAAGGAGCCATAACTGCCCACCCCTGGCCTAGGAGAAGAAAGATGGATTCTCTTGGGTTCCAGAATGGGCCTCTGACAGTGCTGGCGTCTTCCAAGAGCCCTCTCCTGCAGATTTTAAAATATAAAATATAAATGTGAAAAATTGATTAAAAGCTATCAATATAGTCAAACTGAAAAGCCTGCCTACAAGAAAAGTTATTTACTTGCCTTCTATAAGCAGAAAGAGAGGAGTCTTAATTGAGCGATCTCTTTCATCATTTGAGTACCTGACAAGACATAGCCTCTCTGTGCACCCAACACTGGATCTTGAAAAGTGAAGATATTTGTTAAGATCTCCCGCTCATGTAAACTATCCTTTCATCAACTCAGAAAGTTCAGACTGCCCGGGAAGCTGTTGCTTCAGTTCTACAGAGGAATTATTGAATCTGTCATTTGTACTTCTATAACTGTCTACTTTGCTACAGCAAAGAAAAAGGATAGATACAGACTTCCAATGGATAGTTAGAACTGCAGAAAGAACAACTGCAATCAGCCTGCCATTCACTGAGGACCTGCATATTGCACTGGTCAGAAAGAGGTCTGAGAAAATATCTACAGGCCCCTCATACTCTGGATATAAAGTGTTTTGACTCCTCCCCTTTAGGGCATTGCATGCTAAAACAACTAGTCACAAAGTCAGTTTATTCCCCCTTGTGTTAGCTGCTGAAAACCTAATTACCACAAAGACATTTACCCATGTAGTAGAGCTGTATTAATATTATAATTGTTCTATACCCATATAAGGAGTGGTGGAGACAGCAAGTCTGGCCGCCGGTATTCAGAGAGCGTGAAAACCCTGCTCTCTGATTGGCTAAGGTGCACCATTCGAAAAGGTATAAAAGCTGTCAAAGTGCTTGTAAATACGTTCTTGTTATGTTTGTGCTGTAAATAAAGAGTTGTTGTCACTTTAACTACTCGCGTCTAAGCCTCTTATTCACAGAATAGAACAATCATCTTTTCTACTCCTATTGGCTTTCTTATGGTTATACTCCTGTTGGTATCTTATGATACTTTGTTTGTATGTATACTAAGATCTTCTGCACCGGAGACAAATTCCTTGTGTGACCAATCACACTTGACCAATATTCTGTTCTGTTCTGTTTTCTGTTCTGTTCTGTTCTGTTCTGTTCTGTTCTGCCCTGCCCTGCCCTGCCCTGCCCTACTCTGTTCTGTTCTGTTCTAGTCCTCTCATTTTAGGATCTTGAGTGGATGATATTTAAGTAGTCCATTAGATAGTTGTTTAAGACTTTTCTGCATCAGTCATATCTCCAAAGCCTTAAAAAGAGGAGATTGTGCAGTACCTGAGATAGCAGCTTTAGTGATAGCTGCTCAATCCAAATCTAGAAGTGGAACTATGTAGAAAGACCAGACAAGGGCTTCCCTTCATCGTTTTAAGTATGATCTCAATATTACAGCACTCTAGTTCAGTTAATTGGTAACGCTAGAGACATTGTTGCTCCCATCTTTTGAAATGAGGCCCAAATGTCATTATTGAATGGTTTATTTTCATTCTTTTTACCTTTCTTCCTCCACAGTAGGGGAGCAGATTTAACTAGGTTTCCTCCGCTGCTTTCACCCATCCTTTGCACATATTCAAGACTGCTCTTTTGCCTCCTTTATTTCTCAGGGCAACCCACTCATTCTCTCCTTGTGATCATTATCGCCCTGGTTTTTATTATTATTAAACTAGACCTTTTTTCATCTTGCTACATTGACCTTTGACCCTGCTGCCGAGCTAACAACCTGTTTCATCGCAAACACTCCCTTGGTGACCAAACCAAAAAAGAGAGAAAGATAATTCTTATATTCAACTGGCTTTCTCTTCTTTTCTTTATCCCATCTCCTTTCCTGGATAAACTGCTCTGTTCTTGAATTCTTACTGTAGGGATTTGAATAGGTAATGAAGAGACTTGGTTGCCTTCGAAGCCTCTGATTGAAAAATATATGGAGTTATGTGCAAAATCTTGTGATTCAACAATTGAGAGATTACTTCCGCTATTTTGGAAGAAGACGGTGGTTTCTTGGTTGTCATGCTACATAGAAAATAAAAATAAAAATCACAATGAGCTTTCTTTCTGTAGTTGTAGCTCAGCTCTTGGATAGAGAAGAAAAGTGTTCTTTGAGAGATACTTGTGTGTTTCCCAGGGGTGCTTACAATTAGTTTATCTAATGCCATGAGTAGCAAATAGTGCTTCCAAGCTAGTCCCATGAGAAACAAAAAGGTTTGGTTGCATCCTCTTGTAAACTAATGGTTGGGTAAACATCCGTTGAGTATGCACACTGTGCATTTCATGCATTATAATAAGTCATAATTTTGTTTTGGTTTTGGCTCATCCTGATACGTGAACCCAGCCCTTGTAATTTGTAAGCCACAGCTAATTGTTAAAATTGCATGTGAACCAGGATACTGTGATTTCTTTGACAAATTAGAATTAAAACAAACAAGTCATTTCATTTTGATATACCAGAAATAATAGAAAACCTCATTTGCCCCAAGAAGTGTTTCTTAATTACAGTCATATAAATGAAGACAACAGATGAAGACTTTTGTGGGTAAGCTGGATTGGAAGAACAGAAAAAATAGATTCATATCTATTATTCATATCTATTATGTCATATGTATTGTAATTGTCACATCCATACATATGATGTTAGTCGCGAAGTCATGCCCGACCCATCGCGACCCCATGGACAACGTTCCTCCAGGCCTTCCTGTCCTCTACCATCCCCCGGAGTTCATTTAAGCTCACGCCGACTGCTTCAGTGACTCTATCCATCCACCTCATTCTCTGTCGTCCCCTTCTTCTTTTGCCCTCGCATTAGGCTCTTCTCCAATGAGTCCATACATATACATAACCGCAAATGTCAACCAAATTAAAAAAATTGTGAAAAGCTGTTTCTTTAATACTGAGACATAAATTTTGTTAAGCAAATCAGATTGCAATATGTCAGTTTTAAATATAGATGATTTCCCTTCCAATTCATCCTCTTAAAATAGTACCTTCTGTGTTAGCATCTTTTCCCACTTTCTAATCTGATTTAACAAGGCTATTTCAAAGAAGCTTTTTATGGTAAAATAAACATTTTGTATATTTTTTGCAACAAACTATATTGCACTATTAATTCTGAATTAAGAGATTTCTTAATAGGACAAGCCATAAAACAATAAAGTAATGCCAACATTTAGATTTTATCCCTATCTATTTTTTTTCCAATTTATTTATTTTTTCAAACACACAAAACAAACAAAAACAAAACATACATACA
>JAEANM010015127.1:0-13736 GCA_017656035.1 Myanophis thanlyinensis
CGGGGAGGGTCAAGGAGTTCCAGCAAGAGAGCACAGATCGAAACCGCGGACGATCGCGGATTCCGACCTGCCGCCAACGAAGCCAAACAGGAAGCGAACAACATTCTTGAGATGTTTGAAACTGTTATCCAACTCCAACTAATATTCAGCTCTGCTTTCTCTTTAGAGCAATTTTCATGCCTTTCAACAATTGGCTACCCTGTCATGATCACAAAGCTTACCCAATTTTCAGAGGAATGTTTTCAGGATTTTCCCTTATTTTTTTTAAATTTTCTTTTAATGTTTTCTACAAACCCTCCAACCAATTTCTTTTTCTTTTTCATTTTAATTAACTGCAGCCTATTTGAATGATCAAAAAAGAATTCTAATTTTTGAAAAAAGGTCCATATTGTCAAGCTTTAATTCCTGACCATTTTTAATCTTTTCTGCCCAGATCCTACATAAAGATGAATTATATACTTGTAAGTAATTCTTCTTTTTGTGGGGCCCTGGATGGCACCTAAATAATTTTGACTGATCTTATTTCCAGAGTATTACCAAAAGGATGAAAGTGGTGATGAAATTACAGCCAGTTGAGCTTGATTTAGAACAGCAGGCTGAAAATGAAAGTTTGTCACCATAATTCTGCTTTCTTCTGTCCATGTGTTTATTATCCAATTTTAGGTATGTGCCGAGAACTCCCTTAATTACTGGGAGACTAGAAAGTGTTCTCTCATCTCTTTGCTTTTCCCCTGTCCACCAGATCCGTACGTCAAAGTATCTTTGCTCTGTGATGGAAGGAGACTGAAAAAGAAGAAAACCACTATAAAAAGAAATACACTTAATCCTACCTATAATGAGGCAATAATTTTTGATATCCCTCCTGAGAACATGGATCAAGTCAGTCTGCTTATATCAGTTATGGATTATGATCGGTAAGTGAGTGTCTTTGCAATCTCTAAATCCCATCTGAGTCATTTTCCCCCATTCACATTTCATGGTATGATGCATTTGATTACATGTACCTTGTACTCAGAAAAAAATTGTATACTGTATATTCTTGTTTCTCTGTTACTGAGCAGGTGAACATAGTTCTGGATTTCCATTGTTTCTGATAAGAACATGCTTAATTTTCTCCATAGATATAAATTATATTGATCACCAGAACAAAACTGTCATTCTGCTATAATACAGAGAAGGCCTTTCAAAATTGACATGTAGGCAAATCTCAGAGAAAAGATAAGTTTCACCTAGGATCTCTACTTATAAAAAGTCCACACTTTGATTGCAAGTAGAACAAAGTCACTGTTTTACCTAAGGTTTTGACTTTGGGGTTGGCATGTTGGAATTATTTTTGTTACATTTTTTTAATTTATCAGAATTAATTCCTTCCACAGAATTTCTAATGCAAAGAAAAGATTGGACACCCACCTCTATTTGGATTCTGAATTTCAGTTTACTGAAATAGAATCTTCAACAGCATGTGTTAGTGGCAAGGAAGAGGACTCAGAAACTGATTCTTTATTAGAAACTTGGAATCTTTGTTTTACAACTGAATATATAATAGCTGGAATATTATATATTCTACACTGCTGCTTATTTGTCTAACATGATTCTACTGCTTTCTGATAAGTCAACCAGATTTGAATTGTAGAAGTCTAGACAACCACTACAATATTGAACATATTGTTGCTGCTATTTATTTGTTATCCATATTTTTCTAGCCCAGATTTTATAGTTCTATACACAAATCTTGTTTGGCTTCTCTATATTTTTTTTAACTGTGGTCCATAGTTCATTCTTTTCCTAACAACAAAGACTGAGAACAAATATTGGTTTATACTTCTATGGCTTTTAGAAAGGAAGAGGTCAAGGATCTGGTCTAAAATTAATGCTGAGCAATCATGGATAAAGTTTCTCTTATTTGTTTAACGTTCAGTATTATTGTTTAGTGTAGTATCTCAATCAGATTAATTTGTGATAAGATATTATTTTTCTTGAGTTTCTCTGTCTCACTTAGCTGCTACTTGAAGAGAGAAACTCATGGACATGAAGAAAATCAGCTGGTATGGATTCTTTTAGAATGGGTTGGGGTTATTAATACCTGCTGAATGCCTCTTATGCAGAGATTTAAAATACACATTTTTTTGCTAGTTGTACTTGGGAAAGATTGAAGAAATGTTAGGATAGAAGCCCAACAGTGGAAAAAGTTAGACTACCTACTCACAAAATATATTGAGCCAAGAAAGAGAAATAAAGCAATGATAAAATGTGGAAGAACCAGATAGACTAATTCTGGTGAATAAAAGAAATTCCATAGGATTTTTCATTCATGGGTAACCAAGAAGTAAAGGGAACAGGGTTAATGAGCCAATTGCCAAAAGAGAATAAAAGTATTAAAAATATATCCTACATGTGATTATTGCTTTCAGGGTTGGCCACAATGAGATTATTGGGGTTTGTCGTGTGGCAAACAATGCTGAGGGGCTAGGCCGAGACCATTGGAATGAAATGTTGGCTTATCCACGTAAACCAATTGCACACTGGCATCCACTGGTAGAAGTGAAGAAATCCTTTAAGGAGGTATGTAAAGATTTATAATTTTCTTCAATACATGTCTAATAGATACTCTAGAAAGAGAGAGACAAACTGCAACTTCTAAAGCCTTTCCTTTATTAATGAGCTCAAGCCACAAGACAGGAATACCACAAAAGTTATTTGGTTTGGTGGAAAATTTATAGAAGCAAAAAGAACTCTTGGACAGTTCCTGCTATGTTTGAGGTCTACTGCATTTAAGCAAAAATTTGACTGTAGATGATTTTTTTCTAAATAAACTATTGCAAACAGAAACAGTGGCAAGATGAGTAATCCAACTGCAATTAATACTTAAAGATTGCTTTGTCACAGATGGATATGACATGCTAAAACACATGGGATAAACTAAAAAGAAGAGGAAGTTCATTGCAATGAGTCATTTGATATTAGAAAAAGCCACTAAAGTAGAAAATATATTTTGCAGATTTGTGAAAGATATACTGTGCAATATTTAATGGCAGAGCTTTAATTGTTATTTTTCAATGCAGTACAATCTTGATTTTAAAGTCCACACAGACAGAATGACTATTTAATCCAAATTTCATTCACATCAATTTCTGTCATGTCCACCAGTTTATAATATTAATCCATTAAATGGGTGTGAAATCTAAACTAAAAACTAAAATGTTTCAGAATGTCTGCTAAACCAAGGTCTATTAAACTGAAGGTTCATTTTTTTTATACTCAACAAAACATATTTTGATGAAAAGAACTGGATGTAATTAGCTCTATGCTCTGAACTAAATATTAGGTAATCCTAAATTTAGTTTGAGAAGGTTCAAGAACTTCAGGGAAGAAACTGCTTGCCAATAATTGGTTTAAGTAACCTATCCAAAGCAGGAAGATCTTTATTTAAAAGCTGTCCTGGTCAAACAGTCAGCAACATTATGGAATTATCAAGCCATTTAGTACCTTAAAAAATGTATTACCTTAAAAAGTTTCAAACATACAGTATCTGCTGAATTAAAACTGGACAATCTGCAATGATGGAGTCTCATCAGTCTCAGCCATTATGATTAATGATCAGGGGTGGTAATCCAACAGTATTTGGAGGATCATATGTTCATCAGTTATGCTGCAAATAAACTGCATTTTCTTATTGTATAATCCTTTTCCAATAACATCTAGCTCAAAGCAGTTCCTCATAACAAAGAATTTGGAAAAAGGCAAAATATGCCTCAATATAATATCATACTAAATATATAACATACTAGCAGTACAGAATTAAACATTTAATAAACAGTAAGTGCATTAAAACACATAATGATAACTTCAATATAATAGCATAATACTAAATATAAAAAATAAACAGCCTTAAGTTACAAAGCAACTGATTTGCATAGTAATGTAATAAGTGGAGAGTGTCCTTTGGCTGCTTACAAAAGAAGCTTTGTGCTTGGAATCAATCTCAGTTTATATAAATCATCTTAAAATTCAGGAAACAAATGGGAGACATTTCCCATCACTCCCCCATCTCCAGTTTCCCATCTCTTCCTGTCATCTGTGAATCTGAGACTGTTGAAGATCCAACAGGGATAAGAAACTATTGTACTCGTAAAATAAGCACTTCAAATGCATGTATGTGATGTATCCCACCATTATAGTCAGACCCCAGAAATGTTGTTCTTTTCTTTTAGAAGTAGATCAAGCAAGGGAAAAAAGAATTGATGTGAATATTTTCTGAAGGAAGGGTTGGAATCTCCACTGAAGCAGAAACTCATTTAAACAAGATCTAGTTTGCTCATTACATTGAATACATAAATAGTTGAATTACCTTGCTGCCCCAGGGAACCAAAGATATTTTCCAGATGCAAATTTAAAAAAATAATTTGGCTTCCATGGGCTTTAGTTTTCTTTTATTGAAGTCCAGCTCTGTAGACTGGAAGCAACATTTCCAAAACTGCAGCTGCTGTTCATTGTAATTTCCAGAACAATATACTATAACCATTTGCTATGGAAAATATCCCTTGCTCCTTCTGGTTACCTTCTACTACATAGTTCCCTACAAATATAATATTTGTAATCCAATACATCCAAAGAATCTCAAACTGAAGATTAGGGCAGACTGAAGAATTAAATTTAGAGGGCAGGGAAGGAGTTTAAAATGTGTTTATGATTAAATTAGAAAGAAGGGTTCCTTTGATTTCTTTCTCTTTTTTCTTTCTTACTTTATTAGTTTAGCTTTGACCTTCATATTTAAAAGTTTTAATTATGTGGTTGTATCAGTGGTGAAATTCAGCCAGTTCGCACCACATTGTCCAAACTTAGTAGAGATTTGAAATTGACCCCACCTACCTGCCCCTGCCCTTACCCTTCCTTATACGAGCTTTGTTTGTTTTTTTACTTATCTGAATCAGCTGTTTGGAGCATCTATGGAGCATTCCTGATGATCTCTGGTGCCTCTAAAAGCAGTTTAAAGAGCCACGCTGCAGCACATTTAGCGCACATGCGCATGCACTGAACCAGTAGTAAATCGGTCTGATTCCACTCTGATCTGTATATGTAATTTATGTAGTATATATAAAAATTATCAATTGGAATAGATTGTCCAACCTCCTGCTCAAGTAGGAGACCTATACTATTATATCTCAACAGGTTGTTGTCCAGTCTTTTCTTAAAACCCTCCAGTGATGAAGCACCTATAACTTCTGAAGGCAAGCTGTTCCACAAGTGTGGAACAATTGTATTAGGAAGTTTCTCCTTAATTCCAGGTTGCTTCTCTGTTTGATTAGTTTCTATCTATTGTTTCTTGTCTTACCTTCTGTTGCTTTGGAAAATAACTCTATCACTTCTTCTCTGTGGCAGCCCCTCATATACTGGAAAACTGCTATCATATCATCCCTAGTCCTTCTTTTTTCAAGACTAGTCATACTCAATTCCTGCAGCCATTCTTCCTATGTTTTGTCTCTAGCCCTTTAATCATCTTAGTTGCTCTTCTTTACACTTTTCACACAATCTCAACATCTTTTTTGTAATGTAGCAACTAAAACTGAATGCAGTATTCCAGGGGTGGTCTTACTAAGAATTTATAAAGCAGTACAAAAGAAGTATTAAAAGAAGAATGGGACAGCAGAGAATGAGGTGGCTGGATAGTCACTGAAGCAGTCAGTATGAGCTTAAATGGACTCCGGGGGATGGTAGAGGACAGGAAGGCCTGGAGGAACATTGCTCATGGGGTCGCAATGGGTAAGACACAACTTTGCAACTAACAACTAATACTTCACATGATTTTTATTCTATGCCTCTATTTATATAACCAAGGATTGCATTAGCTGCTGGCTCATGTTTAAGTGATCATCCACTAGAACTCCAAGGTCCCTCTCACAATCACTGTTTTTGAGTCAGGTTTCACCTAATCTGTGCATCTTTGGTTTTTCCTGCCTAGATATAAAACCTTATTCTTCTCCACATTAAATTTAATGTTGTTGGATAGGGCCCATTGTTTAAGTCTGTCAAGATCTTTTGATCCTGAGCTTTTTCTTCTGGGGTGTTGGCTATTCCTGCCAACTTAGTTTTATCTGCAAATTTGATGAGTTCCCCTTCTATTCCCTAATCTAAATCATTTAGGAAGATATTGAAGAATACTAGGTGTACAATATAATCTTGGGATACCCCACTGCTTACTTCCCTCCAATAAGTAGTACCATTAGAAATACTCATTGAGTATGGTTTGTCAAATTACAGTTACAAATCCATCTGGTGGTGATGCTGTCTATTCCATATTTTTCTAATTTACCAAGAAGTAGGTTGTGCTCTACTTTGTTGAGTACATTGCTGAAGTTAAGTGTACTCTGTCCACAGCATTTAGCTGGTCTACTAATTTAGTCACTTTGTCAAAATAATGACATAAGATTGGTTTGGTGCAATCTGTTTTTAACAAACCTATGGCTATTAGTTCTCATTCATGAGAAATGAAATGTCTTCAAGGAAAGACAAGAAAGTCCAGTTGCCTTTTGAAAAAGTACTGGTGGAACTATCATGACCTGGATCACTGAGAATCTCCAAAAGTAATCTATCCTACCTTCTCTTGGAAGGAATCAGATTTTATATTTTTGCTGCCCATACTAAAAGTCAAGCACATTGTGTGCTATTCAATTTCTCCTGTAGGTGCTCTAAAGCTTGTGGTGGTCCATTCTGATTTGGATGCTTCCATCTTTTGGTCTCCAACTAAAATGCTTCCAGTGACAACATTTTCTCTGGAAAGGAGGTTGGAAGTGGGTACTAGAGAACTCATTTCTTTGCCCTCAGCTTCCTCCCACCCCTTCAATGATACTGTGAGCTTCAGTTTTAAATGCAAATTTCTGTTTTGGAATAAAAAGTGCATAATTGCATCTATAATATTTTAGACTGAGTACTCATCTGATAAAATGATTACCCCCACATTATTTAAAGAGGCTCGGGAATAATTGTAATCTAAAATTGAGTGCTGACTCACTTGCAATATCCATAAATTGTAATATGATGATCCCAGACAACTTCCTGTGCAGCAATATTAAATGCCACATACAATATTAAAACAATGCGTTTTAAATTATATTCATAAAATATTTTAGGTATATAAAATATATCTAAAGTGTATTTATCATGTGCCATAAGTAAGGACTGATTGAGGCTCTATTACATAACAACATTTTTTTCTTTTACTGTGTTTTTTCAAATAAAAATTCCTCTCAACTATAACCAAGTTTACTCTCAAGTAAATATACATAGGATTGCTGCCATAATCAATAAACTTTGATCTTCTAGCAAGAAGGATGCACATTCTAACAGTATAAAACATCTGAAAATCATTAACCACATCATACCTAAGGACTGGATTCAATATTTTCCTTCATTTTTATGTTTTCCTTTATTCTTTGATCCATTAGAATTTTTTTCTGAATGTAGAGGGAAGGATTTTATAAAGTCCTTCTTTTCTTTTATAGCACCTTCTAACATCACTTGTAATTTTTAAAGGATTACTCAACTCTTCACTACAGAATTTAGTACCCATCAAAAACATGGAATATTTGTAAAAAAAAAAAAAAAATCCAAGATTGAATTCTAAACAATTAACTTAACTGGCCATATTTATACTTTTTTATTTTGAAGACAAGAAATATAAGAGACTCAAGTTATCTAGATGATTAAAAAGGATACTTGTAAGACAGAATCTACAGCCGTCACATAGCAAACCGAGTCTTGAAATTCCACATTAAAAAAATACAGGACTTTGTTCCCCTCATTGAGATGTAAGCTTTCACAGGTGCTAATTACTATCACAAGGCACTACCTTTAGATTCAAGTACAGCATGTACTCCTTTGATCTCCTTCCGCTAAGAAAAATTCTAAGCAATATGCAGGGTTGGGAAGCATTCATGAATAAATCAATGAATAAAAATCCCAAACCACCAAACCAAACATAATATGCTGTTCCTTTGTGAATGTGAAAAATATGAACCAGATATAACAACTGAGATCCAGACTGCAAGTCTTTATGCTCACATCTGCCAAAAACAAATCTATTTAATATCTGGCAATTTAATGACTATTTACAATGTAACTGTTGATGGGATTTAGCATAATTTTCAGTAATATGGAAGGAGGATTCTGGATTCTGAATTAAAAATCTCAGTGTTTTTTTATTTAGGGCTACCAAATTTGAACTGCAAAAATTTGTACAATGACTAGATAGCAGGAAAGAAATATGTTTCTCTTTTATTTTCTGCAGTCATGTGGTCCCCTGTATTTTTGCAAAGCAGATCTGATACCCCTACCTTTGTTCATGAAATTAGAAATTAATATTAATCTGGTACATGTTGGATTGTTGTTTGGCTTAGCATTTGTCCTGCATGGTTACAGGGTTGGCTTCTTTTTGCACTGCTCTCTCCTAGTTCTCCCAGCAAAGCTAATCAATGCATGACACAATGCATTGGCTTCAATTGGCTTGTCACAGAACCTGATCAAGGTTGAGACTGAAGGTCACCCAGCTGGTTTCTGTACCTAAGGAAACTCGGCTCTGCTCACTTCTAATCTAGTACCTTAACCCTTACACCATGCTGGCTCTCTGGTATATATTGGATTAACAGGATTACATCAAATTACCATAGTAAGAGTTTATTTCTATTATCTCTTTTATCTTATATTATATATGAACCGTAGCAGAAAGAAAAAAAATCCTCAAGATGTGGCCAGATTGAAATTGCTCATGTATAGTATTCCATATGTTCTCTTGTTATTATAACTAGTCAGTATTTTTTAAAAAAGATATTTATACTTGCCTTTGATTAAAATTTCATGTTGTTTTTTGATCTTGCAACTGCATAGGATATGATTCAAGAAAAACAGGGAGGGGAGTTACTTGGGAAAAAGTAACAGTGGGATTGCAGTGGCATGACTGTGAATTTCATTAGAACTATGGTAGCGTCTCTGGTGATCATCCTTTCCTAAGCTGGTACCTTCTGGTGCATTGTAGTTGTGATTCTCAAAATGGCCACTAACATGGCCAAAGAAATTTTAGAGGTTGCACTTCTAACTTATTTGCAAGGTACCAGATGAGGAAGTCTATAATGAGTATGATTTAACCCAGGGCAATTATGGCTCCTTCATGACTCATGGATTTCAACTCCCAGAATTCCTGAGCCAGCATGGCTGGTTCAGGAATTCTGGGAGTTGAAGTCCACGAGTCATGAAAGAGCCGTAATTGCCCACCCCTGATTTAACCCAACCAAGCTGAAACAACTCCTTAGTGCTAATCACTAATGCCCTATTGAAATCTGCAAATGACCCTTTATGTATTTCTGCCAACAGCAAAGTCCAGTAACTGGGTTGAATGTCCCCAAGGCAGTGATGCCAGTAGCAGAACCGTCCCATTCCCTTTCTACTATGATGCTGCCTTCTTCCAAATATTCCAAGGTATCAGACAAGGGTCATTCTTTACACAAAAGATCTATTTAAAAGTATAATAACAATTTGTAAAAAAATTTAGCAAACCTTGATGGGCAACAGGCTACCAAAGTTTTCTATAGAAAGAGCTTGGCTGTATCTGACAGTGCCACAGGTTATCATCAACTCAACACTATAAAACATTTTACAATTTAATAAGGCAATTTTAAACTTTTGGGACCCTGACACTAATTTATTTTTTAAAAATTACATCAAGTACTTAATGAGGGGTTGGACTAGAAGACCTCCAAGGCCCCTTCCAACTCTGATATTCTGTTATTCTATTGTGTTATTCTGAGACCAAGTAATAACCTAGGTACTTGATCAAATATAATTTCTTTTATGTATTTAGAACAATGAAAACATCTAAGGAACGAAATCATCATACAATCATAGAATCAATCTCAAATGTTCTAAACAAAAACAGTTTACAATTACTTCTTAGATTTTTTAAAAAAATGTTTATCTATAAATTGATGGTTTGTATAAGAGAAATTCATTTTATTAACAGAAGATCAATATGAAACTAATTTTCTATGCCGCACAGATTCATCTGCTTGTACAGACCACCTCCTCTGTTATCTCTTGCATTCTTGAAATGAAAGACATTGAAGGAGAAAAAACTGTATCTCTTTCTAGGGACCTTGTGGTATAGTGACTAGAATGTTGAATTAGGATTGGGGACAGATGACCTGAAATTCCCATTCATTCATGAAGATAATCATGAACTTGATTTTATATATTGGGGCTTCT
Source organism: Myanophis thanlyinensis (assembly GCA_017656035.1). Classification (NCBI taxonomy): domain Eukaryota; kingdom Metazoa; phylum Chordata; class Lepidosauria; order Squamata; family Homalopsidae; genus Myanophis; species Myanophis thanlyinensis. The sequence goes on from JAEANM010015127.1 coordinate 10,252, forward strand.
TTCAGTTTGTCTCTCCTCACAGGATGCATGTGAAGGTGAAATGCTGAAGGAAAACCAAATTCACCTCTTTTTTTGGATGAAAGATAAGATATACAATATGCAATCATGTTTATATGGACACAAATCCACCCTAGTGCATTCATATTCTACATTTTTAATATAGAATTGTACAAATATATCTCTTATATGCAGGGGTCCCCAATTTCTGGGCCACAGCCCACTACCGGGTTGTGGCCTATTCACAACCAAATCATGTGAGTAGCAGGCTGGCATGTACAGGTGTGCACGCAACTCAATTTGTGTGAGTGGTGGACTGATGCACACATGCACATGGGTGTAGGTAGCTAAAATTGTGACAGTTGAGCAGCACATGCATGCGCGTGAGCGCCATCCCACTGCTAACATGAGTCGAACTGCATGCCATTCACATGGTCATGTTCTCTTTTCTCTCCCCCAGCCAGGCTACCAAGCTGCAAATGTTAGGGACCACTGTCTTAATAGTCCTTTATTTATCTCCTTGATAGATAAATAAAGTTCTTGGATTTTTCTTTAATATTTTTTTCTTATCTACATAAAATGTAAGACAATTATCATATCAAACTCTGGGTATTGATCAATAGAAAGCATTTCAAAAATATAGGAAATAGTAACAACTCTGAAATATCTGAGCCCTACATTGGAGAAAGCACAACAGTATTCAATATTTGTGGTTAAGGCATCCTGCTAGAAACCAGGAAATTGAGTTCTAGTCCCATCTTAGATATGGAAGCCAGCTGGTTAATTTTGGGCTAGGCACACTCTCTCAGCTCAACCTATCTTACACAGCTCTTGTCATGGGGAATAATAGGAGGAGCAAGAGGAGAAGGAGGAAGGTCTTGGGTTACTTATAAAGTAATAAAGAAGAGATAAAAGTCTAATAAAATAAGTTTCTGAAGTAATCAACAATGAAGTCATATATTACCATGACATTATGTAAATCATATTTGTGTGAGTGATACATATTACATAATGTGTGTGATGATGCAATGAGATGCCACTTATCATCACTGCCTCTTGGCAATGGGCTGTGTACACTGTCTCATGTATAATGCCCATGTACACTGCCTCCCCACAAATTTGTAAATAAAACTATCTCAATGTAACACATAGTAAATAGTCCTTAGTTTTCTTGTTTTTCAATCCAAACTGTCCAGTTCAGCTTGTGTCTAGTTAATAATGAAGTAAATTGCTATTATTATAATTATTATAATTGTTATACACTATTGAAACTTGTGTTTATCTGCTTGTACCCTCAAGCTAGCCCAAACAATACATTATTCCGCAACAACTTTTTAATCAAGGTACCCAAAATCTGGTAAAGTAAAGAATGTGTAAAAATCTGGGACCCATTATGTTCAATCCAGTTTTATTTGCAAAGCTGTGTCTGTCATGTAATCCTGATTTCAGATGCTCCTTGCTAGCTTCCCACATGCAAAGTCAATGGGAAGGTCATAATTATCCAGTTATTATTATATTTATTTGCTGCTGGAGCTTCCACATTCAGAGGAGTGTACAACTTACAGTTTACAATAAATATCTAGAGTGGAATAGTTAACATTTAAAGCATAAATATAGTAAAAGTAAACCACAAATAATATTAAACAAAATATAAATTTATAACTATTAGGCAAAAATAGAAATAATTAACACAAAATAACAAATGTAAAACACCAAAGAAATCATATCCCAAAATCTTTCCATAAAAGCTTGCCTTTTTAGAAGGCTGTCAGTGATGAGAACAGTCTAAAGGGAAGTCCTTCCAATTGCTATGATTGAAAAGTAAGTCTGTTGAGAAACTTGCATAACATTTACTTGAAATTGCTTTATATAACTGTAAAACAGATTGCCAGTAACATATAACTGAGCATGCCTGTAAGTACCAGTATGCTTATGCCATATGCCATACCATACATACTATTTACTTCCACACTTGATCTGATTTTCAATTTCAACAATGACCTTATGTCTAGGAAATGGAACCTACTAAATTGTATTATCTAGATAAATTAGATAATTTGGAATCAAATTTAAATTTGATATAGGTCAGTATTTTTAAAAAATATTGCCACATCAGTATAGTAAAAAGAGAAATTACTCAAGGGCAAACATCTTCTGAATAAGATAAGGAAACTTGTTGAAGTGCACTGAAATTTCATGATGTACTTACTGATCACAGTTTGCTTTTAAAAAGTTGCTAATCTTATATAATCTGTACCAATCTGTACCATTCTTAGCACTCTGTATTATGAAACAGCTACCTATTCCAGAGTAGTTCCAGAATTAAGTTTTAACCAAGCTATGGATAACAATTGTCAGATCAAATCAATTCAGGAATAATCACATCTGGTGTAGCGATTATATTTGTACAAACATCTTGATTATTGCTACTATTTGAGAATTTAAAATCAGTTGAGAGTCAGGAAATACTCTAGGACTCTGGTTCTGGTCTGTCGGAGAGAGCATCATTCCATTGAAAAGACATGGAATATCAATATAAAAGTTTGGGTCCCTATTTATGAAGACCATCTAATTTGAATTACATCTTGTCTACTTTTATTTAGCCTGTTATCAAACTATATTTGTACTGTCAGAACGTTTGCAGAAGGACTACTAGTAGTCCTTCTGAGACAAGCCAGGAGCTAAACACAGCACATAGAGACTTTGACATTTAACAGTGGTTTATATACAAGCTATATACAATACACGTGGTAGACAAATACCTTAATACTTTGTGGAGAACTCTACCATGAATACTGGTCACAAGAAAGAGGGAAGGGAACACGCCCTCTAATGGTTTCCTTATATAATCACCTCTTAACTGGTAATAACTTCTATAGCCTCCTTCTTAAAGGGGCAATACCAAATGCTGATTCATCCTCATTGCATCAGCCTTATATTGCATCACTCTTTCTTGCAGCAACTTTACAATGTTCAGCTTAAATCTAATACTTAAACATGTACAAACATATTTTTGAAATATTTACTTACTTGAAATTGAATGATAAGAATCAGCAAAGATAGTTGCTATCAGTATATTACCAGAAGTTTGGCCCAAAGCCTCAGATGGCTTCTCCCAGTGGTTTCATATTGAAGTTGAACAGCATGAAGAACATGATGGCTTAATCAGAAAAGGTGTATTTGTTACTTCCAGGTCAATTGAAGGTTTCCTTAATAATATTCTTTAAAAGTGGATCAACATTTTGCTCTCAATCAAGAAGTTATTTCCCTTAATATTGGGGCCAGATTTTCTGACAGATTTAATTAGCCAGGAGGAACAAATGTTATGCAGGCATTTCTCCAGGGGAGGCAATGCTAAAAACTTTAGACTGCTATTGCGTATATCTTGTATTTCAAGCCATATGAATAAAGGGATTCTGGAAGTATGGTCCCAATACATGTAGACGCCAGCTTAGAATATTGTGAACTGACAGTGTGTGTGTGTGTGT
>JAEANM010015129.1:0-13735 GCA_017656035.1 Myanophis thanlyinensis
TCGGCTGTAAACCGCCCCGAGTCCTTGCGGAGATGGGGCGGTATATAAATATGACTAATAAATAAATAAATAATAAACTATGGCCAGAAAGGTTGTAAAATGGAGCAAAATTCAGGCATAACAAATGTCTCATTTAGCAACAAAAATTAGGGGCTCAATTGTAGTCGTAAATCGAGGATTGCCTGTACTTCAAATCCCGTCGGCCAAAGAATTTCAGCTGGCAAAATCCAGGAGAAGCGCCTTTTCTGCTGTGGCCCCGTCCCTTGGAATATTCTCCCACTGAAGGTGAGAGACATTCCTGGCCTTATGGAAGGGCCTGAAAACTTGGCTCTGTCACTGACCTAGGATCCCAATAGAGGGCTGCTATATTGGGAGTGGCTGAGAGGGTGGAAAAGATCCCCACCTTGTCTTGGTTTTTAGTTTCTTATTTCATCTTCTTAATTTTAATCATTTTGTATTATCTTTTTTTTAAACCATTCTATCATTCTGTAAGCCACCCGATCACTGTACTAGTGGGATAAGTGGCATATGCATTTAACAAACAAACAAATAAATAAAATTAGTTTACATTTATTGGCTGCTCAATCCCAGGGGATTCTTGTATTTTTGTTTTTGATACATTTTGAACAGTGTAGCCACATTTAATAAAGGCATTTTTAAAAGATGGCAGGAGTAAAATATAGTAATAGGAGATAGCAATGATGCATGATCTAGTTCTAGTAGAATTGCTTCCTGGAACATTTTCTACTTGAGGAATAGCAACCCTTGGTTAGCCTGCTTTCAATGGTTCATTGCACCTTTTGCAATATGTTCATTTATTTACAGGATTGTACCATATCTGTGCTCTGGGCCGTTAATTATTCACTCTGAACTGAAGTTCTCCAATAACGGCAATAGTGTAGTAGAATATTCTTGACAGTCTTGTCATAATAAGCGTCATAGCTACTGCTTCTGTAAGAATCCATAATTATACCTCCAGGAGATACAGAGGAAAAGAGAAATTCTGCTTTTTTATTATTTATTATGGGGAGGAGGGTGAATAGAACTTGTTTCAATCGAAAGGCTAAAAAAGCATCAAGGAAGTGCATTACAGGCTTCAAACTATAGTCCAAAGTAGGAGTGGGCAAATGGGTCCTCAATGGGCATTGAGATACCCAAATGTTACACACACACACACCTACATCCCTTTCTCCATCCATATTAATCCCATGCTCTTACACATAAATGTGATATTTTAAAGTCTAATTATTAGGTCAGGGGTTGCATTTTGTAATGGTATCAATACCTTTCCTTAGTTGCAAAAATATTACGAAATACTTTAATTCGGACTGAAGTATGAAGAAGGAATTCAAGGTAAAAGGAAGGTACACCAAGTCTTTCCTATGTTTAATCATTCCCTGGCTTCTTCTATGCCATCAGTTTAAAAAGTAGATGGATTCCACACAGAAATTGTTATCACTGATTATAGCAAATGATTTACTGTTCCAACCAGAAAGCCTCAGAATTGCACTTCTCTTCCTTTCTCCTACATTACATCATTAGGTAACGTCATTCATCAGGCAAGTTAATAACAAAATGAAAAACCCTGGAAAATCATGTGAAAAACATATTTATAATTACCTTATTTTATTCTAGTCATTGTTTCAAAAGCAGTATAGAATAAAGTAGTATCTTTTCACAGATTTACACTCTTAATTACATTTGGATGGGAGGGAAGAAGGGAAATTCCAGGCAGAAATAAAGTGACTCAGAGTCATTCCAATTTTGACTCAGGTTTGACTTGTCTGAGCCAGGGGCTTTTCTGCTACTGGGGGAATCTCAGTTTGTGAGTTTCAGAAGTGCACAGGATGTGTATTCGATCCATGCCCTTCCTGGTTTCTTGAAGCTGCTTGGGAAGGGATGATGAATTCATCTGTAAGTGATGAGGTCTTCTTCTCAAGAAGCCAGTGCTGAGAGTAGCATTGGATAATTTCCAACAGGTCTCCAACCTCCCACTTTTGGTGAGGAGGATTGTAGAGCTGCAGCTTCAGAGGTCCTTGAGGAAGTGGAGGAGGATTACAAGTACTCATGCAATGCGGGTCCATATCAGTTTGCCTTTGCACAATAGGCCAGGAAGCAGCTACAGCTGATTCAGAATCCATTGACTTACAACTGGGTTCCATTATAGTTGTAAGTCAAGGACTATGTGTAGTGCAGTTGCATCTCAGTTTACTTGGGGAATTCCTGCTTTAAGAGCTGTACTAGCTCTACTTGGCTTCTGAGTGGCATTCAAAGTACAGGTTATCATCTGTAAAGCCTTCACAGCTCAAGGACAGGTTATCTGCAGGGCCACCTATTTCCACTTATGTCCTCCTTATTAGACCTAGTAGAATAGACATGTTCCATATTCCATTGTTAAAATTATGTTGTTTTGGTTGTTTTTGACCTGTGGGATAATATCCCCCTTGAGCTTTGGACAGCTCTGACCTTGTTCTCATTTAAGAAAACATTTGCCTGGAGTTGGCTGGATGATTGAGATAGCCTAAACATTCAATAAACAAATCTAATTAAGAGTTCAACATGGAAAGTGAACAAATGGGGGATCAGTTACATCAACATAATAGAGTGGGGTTGGAATTTCATGCCATAAAAATATGTTTGCTGCGGCAGTGATGTGAAAAATGTCCCACTGGAACTTGGAAGCCATCTTTCTTTGGTGATAGTGGCTTTGTTTAGTGCTATTTAGGTGTACATCTACTACAGGTAGTCCTCAAATTACAACCATTCATTTAGTGACATTTGAAGTTATAACGGCACTGAAAAAAGTGACTTATGACCATTTTTCACACTTAATGACCATTGCAGCATCCCCCACGGTCAGGTGATCAAAATTTGAATGCTTGGCAACTGGCATATATTTATGAAGGTTACTGTATTCCAGGATCGTGTGATTGATTGCCTTTTGTGATCTTCTGATAAGCAAAGTCAATGGGAGACCAGATTCAGTTAACAACCATGTTACTAACTGAACTACTTCAGTAATTCACTTAACAACTTGGGCAAGAAAGGTTGTAAAATAAGGCAAAACTCACATAACTCTCTTGCTTAACAATGGAAATGTTGAGCTCAAGGTTATAAGTCAAGGCTTACCTGTAGTTGGGTCTCATTTGTTTTCTATTTGTGGCAATTAACATTCTAAATAACATCACTAAAGACAAGAGCAGTCTACATTTCTTAGTCTAGTCTAGTCAAGTCTAGTCTAGTCTAGTCTAGTCTGTAGGATTTTCAGACTCAAAGCTTCAGGGGAGATTGCTTAAAGATTCACCAGGCTGTGAAAATGGTGCAGGAAACACTGAATCCACCAATGAAGATGGATTCAGAAAAATTAGTTCATTGCAGGGCCCAATTACATGTTATTTTGGCTCCAACTCCGGTTAGTCAGAGATCACGAGCTGAGGGAGAAAATCAACAACTTTTGAGAACAATAAACAGCAACTTGGAAAGTATAAACACTATTTGATCATGAATGAGACTGGTTAGCAATTAAACTTGAAGAATATACCTAAAACAATAAGCTTCTTGGTGAAGTTTTTAAGTTGTTTTCAAGTAGAGGTTAAAAACAAAGTTTTGAAAGGTCAGTCCTTTTGCTGAGAACTTAAAGAACAGAATCCTGCTGCTTACTGACCAGCCATCAGCTGTTTTTGCAAGAAAACAGCTAGAATAACCAATAATTAACAAGGGTTGTATTATGACAGTACAATATCATGATTGTATAAGTTAATTAAATTCTTGTTACAAAATATTGTGTGATTGTACCGATGGAGGCTCATTCAATTTCACTGCACACATGTTGTGCATTGACAATAAAGGATTGAATTGAATATGGCTTTTTCAGGGAGAACTGATTGATAGTGATTGAGCAATTTGAACCAGCAACTTCCTACTGAGTGAGAAAGCAAAAATATTAGATGTTGCAGCTTCATATTTTGATTAAACTCAGTATTCAGATTTGCTAGAAGACATTTGAAGAATATTGGGGCCTTATAAACAGTTTACAAATTGGAACCAGGCTTGCTTTTTTGCACAAGGAAAAACTCTTAAGGATCTGAAATGGAGAAATAGAAGTAATGTTTTCATGCCTTGCTTATCCTTTTTTGCTACTACCTGTGCAGGATTCCTGAGAATCTTTCAAGCTTCTTGAACTGTTTCAGGAAAGCCATATGATTACAAAGAGAAAGGAAAAATAAACTTACAGAAGTCACAAGAAAGAGGAGAAAAATAACTTAGATTCCAAGAGTTGCATCTGGAAGGGGGACAGCTATATATACAGTATATTGAATAAATAAAATTAATCCTCTTCCTCTAGGACAAGAGTTTTCTGAATGGTGACCCAACTAGGATCACAAATATTGCATGATTAAAAAAGAATGAAACTAAATCTAGTTTGTATTACCAAATTATCATTTGTGCAACCCTGGGTTAGAGTTAGGTTTAGGATGAGAATTAGTGTTAGTGTTAAGGTTTAGGATTAGGGCTAGGGTTAAAAGTGAGAGGAAAAGGATGCAGCAATGGCTTTGCTACAACTCTTCTGACCTTCTGTTGTTTTCTTGGAGGACTACATTAATGTTTAACCATAAACTAGCTGTTAGTCTGGTTTGAATGAGAGGTCAAATGGTAGTTAAAATAAATTAGCCACCAGTTATCCAAACTCCAGATTATAGCTAATACATTTCCACTATAACTACAACCTGACTCATGGCCTGGATTCAGAATACAACTAAATCAGACCACATCATAGATTGGTGTATTGTGCAAACTGAATCTGTAAATCAACAGAGGGCTTCTGGTTGCCTAGTTATGGGTAGTGGATCAGCTGTATTGGATAGTTTGCAATTATTCTTAAAATGCAGTTTTGCAATCCGGACATGCTGTTTGATCTGTCATTGATTTTTTTTTTAATGCTGACATGCTGTATTCCATTAGCCCCTGTTGGGCTGCCAGCTGTGTCTTGTCCATTTGTGCTTTACTAGGCTGTATTTCAGAAGACTGTTTATATATGATGCTGACCTTGAACGTGTCTTGAAATTTTGGGCCTAAATTGCCTAGGGCTTATTTAGCTGAGCAAGGTGTGTTGTTTTTTTAAATTGAAATAGTTACTATTTATTTCTATCTCCATACAAAGTGTTGCCTCTTACATTTAATTTGCCGAAAAAATCTTGGAACCTGGTAACCAAAGAACTCTCCTGTTTGTAAAAATACAGTTCTACCTTTCTGGACCAAAGTAGTAAATATAATAAAAATGCAACTAACCTCCTCCCTCTCAGGTGATAAAAGAGAGGACAGCTCACCACCCATCCTCTCTCAGTGGTATGTACTCTCCCCTGCCCGATATATTACATTTAATATCTGATGTTCAGCATTCTTCATTGATCAGTATTAAGCAGGAATAGCAAAGGCAGCATCTTTTTAATTGTGTTGCCAGTAAAAGGGTGGAATGCCTTTCACCAGAAGAACTGCTTTGCTCTGCCTTTGAGATTTTTTTTCCATGCCCTGATTTATTAGTAGACCGTTTAAGAAGAATACCTTTTCTGTACAAAAAAAATTGATTATCAATAGGAAAGAATGTCTGTACCTTAGAGTTGAACTGTGTGGCCCTTGGTGCTCTGTGAGCTGTGGACTTGACCTGCACACTTCTATGAATGCGCCCAAACAAACAAACCAGAAATATCTCTCTGTCCCATCGTAACACTACCGGGGACCGCATCCTACAATATTTGTAAAGAATTGACAAAAAAGTTTGGAATTCAAAGGAAAGGAATTCATGACAGCACTATTACCCAGCACAACCGACCTAACCAAATACACCAAGACTGAAATGCCCAGAATAATGGATCTCATCAAGCTTTGTCTGATCACGTCTTTTAAGTTTGAAAGACAAATATGATACAAATCAAAGGAATAACCAGGTGATCCCTGCTTTCAGGACTCAGACCATAATGCCACACCTTGAATCTATAGTATTCCTGTGGATCTGGTACTTGGAGGACACCTTTGTCATAATAAAAAAGGAGAACACACACAAAACTAGAGAACACACACAAAACTATCAACATCTTCAAAGGAATAAAATCACAAGGGAAGAAGAAAACAATACGTTACCCTTCCTGGATATCCTCAGGCACTGATGGCAAATTAAAAACATAAGTCTATCATAAAACCACCCACATCAAACAAATGCTTCCCTACCAAATAACAAACCAACCTCCTAGAAGAAAAGATGCGTAAGAACATTTTTTAGATGAGCACAAAGTCAGTGCAGCAACCCTGAACATTAGAAAAAGGAAACACATCACCTATATAACATCTTCCAACACAATTGATGTTCATGCAAGTTTATCAAAACATGCCTGAGAACTCAACCCAATGTAACACAACCAACACAAGCATTGAATACGATAGCATTGCCGTACATCAAAAAATCCCAGAAACTACCAATAGATTATTATAAACACATAGCATCGCCATATCACACAAACCAACTAAAGCCTTCAAAACATCCTAAAGACTCAGCAGCCCCAGAAGAAAAAACAGGAGTCAACATACAGCATAAGGACCATAACAGCCACTATGTAGGACAAACAGGCAGAAGACTAGTAGAACACATACATGAACACCAACTAGCAGTCAGAAGACATGATGAAAATTCCTTAATTTCACAACACATCAACAGGCTTAATCATAGTTTAAATTGTGAGCATCCTAGACCAAGCCAAATCCAAAAACACTGGAGAATTCTTGGAAATCTAGCATTCAGAGAAATCAGTGATCAAAAGGCGCATAGAGATAAACAGCATCTACAGTACATACTATTCAAAAGAGAGAATCAAAAAGCCAAAAAGGAAACAAAAAGATCAAAATACTTCCTCACTAGCAATCAACATCCAGATGAGCAGAGATTAACACCAAGTTTAACACTAGGGCCTAGGCCAATAATCAAGAAGTCAACAATACCCAAATAAAAGAACTACTAACTCAGACAAACAAACTAATCAACAATAAACAACAGCCTAATCAAGGAACCACCAAAACTACTCCCACCAACACTGATAGGGCAAGTCATTAGTGTATAAATGAGAGCAAACCCCACTCCTTTTAGCATTGATGATGTTACCTAGTTTGGTAATGAAATGTCTGCAAGAAAATAGCCAACCACCAAGAACCTCATAATTTTGATTATGGTCAGTGCTTTTTCAAAATATTATTGTTGCTGAAGTATAGTTAATTCCTTTACTATTATGCTTATTGGTAATTTTATAATAATCATAACTTTCCTAAAGATAGATTTCCTGTTGCGTTTTTACATATTAAAATTATAACATACATGCTATTTTTTTTATAAAAGCAGCCTCCATTCTAAAATACATAGGTGATTTGGTAGATGCACCAATTACTACCTGAATTAAGCCGTTATATCTCTGCTTTTTGGTGCTTAAGAGAAAGAAGTTATATATTAATCTGCTAGTAAAGAAACTCAATCATAAATTAAGGTTTTCTTCAATCTTTTACATTCCACTCGTGGTGAAAACTGTTTACTAAAATACATTTACAAAAGAATGTGAACTGGGCATGCTATTGGGCTATTAACTCTGGCTTAAAGGTTCATTTGGAACCAAGACTGTGGAAAGAGAGGAGTTAATGGTCAGATCAAGTAGTGCAGAAACTTTAATGAAGACAGAAAATACCATTTTTAACTGAAGACAACATTTTCACCTGTTCCATGGTGTTTTAAAATGCTATATTCAAATTCAAAATCATGTTCATAACAGTGTTCCCAACATTTCAGGTCACATTGAAATTAGATGGAATAACTTGTGAATTAATTGATTGCATAAGAGAAGGACTGTTTTAGACATTATACAAGAATAGTCAAATTGGTTGCAAATACCATCAAATTACATTGATGTTTCAGGCAGTTTGGATGGCTCCCCTTGGATGATGTTCTGGAAGGCCTTAAATAACCTGGCTGTTCTTCAGACCTTGGACTAAGGTGGATGAAACCTCTTGTTAGATACTTTTGTCATAAACTACAAGCCTCTTGATGTTAGTTGCCCAGATTTTGTTTATTTTGTTTATTTCCATTGCTGTTACTTTTATTTATATTATTGTATTTATATCTTTATATACTGTGAGCTGCCCAGAGACAGTTTCGAATCAGGCAACTCCAAACTCAAAGTAAACAAATAAGTAAATAAATAACACTGCATCACAGAATGTATGAGACTGTGGAAGAGACTGTAGGAATTATGTATCCCAACTTCCCGCTCAGTATAGGAATCCTCTGAACTTTCCTTGATATCATTTGAAAGCCTTCAGCAAGATGGAATCCACATATTACTTTTTCAGGCATTTAATAAGTTGAATTAATACAGTTTGCAAAATGCATATCTGTATTATATATAATGCAAACAGGCTCAAGTTGGAAATCACTGCTTTATATCCTTGCTTTAGTAATCCTTTCCAAAAGCAACTTTTTTATGAACTTAAATTGTAAGGTGGAATTCACAAAAAAATGAGAGGTGATATGACTATAACTAGACATGGACATTCCTTTTCCTGTCAAGGTGTAAATAAGGGGAAGAAAATATAAGATTCATACATCTCGAATAGAACTTAACATTTTGGAAGATATGTGTTTCTGTTTTGGGATGTAATAGTCTTTTTTAAAGCCTGCAATTGCTATAGCTTACGAACTGCGTGAATTCAACAACTTCACATTTTCCTTCACATTTAGGTAACCGGTCATTTCCACTTTCCTTCCGTTTGTTTTGATTTAATTCATAGTTGGAGAGGAAGGCCATCTTGTGAATTATAAACTAGAAGGGTTCAGTAGGAGTTCCCAAATTTATTCTTGACTTTAGAGGTTTCCGTGGGATAAAATAATTCCCCGGATTCCTTTTTAGAATGTCTGGTCCCTGTTGGCTTGTCATGAGCTTACAATAGTTAATTCTGGAAAGCTTTGAAAGTAATTTGGATTTTTTTTTTTTTTGAACAAAATGATCTTCCTGACCTAATTGGGTGGGAGTTCTTGACTTGAAATAATCGAGGACAATCAGACACTAGATCCATATATTGTGGTTAACATTCTATCATAATAAACCTTTTCAGAGACAACTTTTACAAATGCTGTTTGTATACAAGAACTTCAGGATACCTATTTTAGTAAAAGCCTCAAGGTTTTTTTTAAAGCTGAGTAGAGAAAATATATTAGCCCTCTAAGAGCTGAGCAAATAGCTTGCTTTCTTTGATGCTTGTGAAAAGTTGGCCCAGGTTTAACTACAGCTAATAGAAAGAATGATGTAATTTTCAAAAATATGCTATAAACAGGGGTAATATTTCTCTAGAGAAAGAATCATTCTGGCTGTGTGATTTCATTACAGTAGACCAGTATCACAGCTGTGAGTAAGCTTGAAATCACCAAATCATGCTGAGTCATGCAAGATGAGAAAGGGCTTGTCAGTTGCCTTTTATGGAAAGGCTGATGCTACAGTTACAAAAAAAGTAGTCCCAGCAATAAGTCCCATTGTTTCTGTAGGACTTGACTGATTATCTCACATAAAGACAAAAACACGAGGGTCACGATGGAGCTAAAATTAAGCACTGCTGAATTAGCTTTTGTTCAGTGAGAAGGGCATGCATTGAATTTAAAAGTGCTCCGTCTTGTTTGGATCAAGTGCAGAAGTCATCATTCTGGATAGGAAAGCCGGTCACCCATTTCCCTTTCTGCCCCCACCATCCTTTCCTCCCCCAAAAAGGAGGGAATTTTAATTTATTTTCTGCCCTATAAAACCATTTCCTACTTGCCTTCTTAAAAACAGCTGTTGTCATTGTCTGGTTATGTTGATCGTGCTCCTAACTTATGCAGGCCTTGTAAGAGTTACTGGTAGAGCTGTAAATATGTCAGCTTAGAGGCTGCCCTTGAGGAATCAAAGAGGATTCTGGCAATGGGAAGCGTAAATTCTGGTAAACAGTCTTTGGAAAGATCATAGTGATCATGCACACATTCTTGAATAAGGGTATCCGGTAGCCAGAGTTTTATTTATTGAATTCACAATAGGAAATGTGATCCTGTTATAGCTTGTTGGGGATTTCGTTAATGAAACTGCGTGCAATTCTGATTCTGTGGTAATCAAAGATCTGGCATGCAGAGTTAATAAAGCATTCAAAACAAAGCTAAGTAATGTGATAGCCCTAAGCAATAATCCCTTACTGTCATCCATGCTGCCCGGAAGTTATGAAAACTTTACTCCAATGCATCTCAAACATATGCATTTTTAATACTTCCCTCCTTCTCTGTTTTGTGGAGAATGTCATACATTGTTCAATGACAATGCAAGACTGAGTGGCTCTGAGTATTTGGGCCTTCTGGTGACAAGGTGCTTCCTGGATGGAATGGCCCTGTCCTAGATAAACCCAGTGCACAATCTGGGGTTCTTCCTAGACTCAATGGCTCCTTCTGGAAGTGGCAGCCATGGCTACGAGGGCCTTTACACACTGTGGGTTGTGCACCAGCTGCACACATTACTGGACTAGAAAGTTCTGCTTATAAGTTCTACTTATAAGTTCTGTATATGGTATAAGTTCTACTTATGCCCTTCTGATCTTGCATTTGGATAACTGCAACGTGCTCTACTTGGGCTCCCCTTGAAAAACATTCAGAAGCTTCAACTGGTGCAAAATGCAGATGTTAAATGAAATACCATGAGGCTGCATTGCTTAGTGACAACAGTTCCAGTAGATCTGGTTTCTGTTTGTTATGTCAATTGTCCCCAAATTTTCTGGCATCAGGGTCCAGTTTCATGGAAGACAATTCTTGCACGGACTGGGCAGAGGGGTTTCACGCACAATTTAATTCTGCACATGCCTAGATGAAGCTTTGCTTGCTCACCTGCCCATCATTCGCACTGCCCGGTTCCTAACAGGCCACAAACTGATACCAGTCTGTGGCTCAGAAGTTGGGAACCTCTGCATTAGGTGAGGATCGTATCATTGTTAGGCAAGGACCTTCTCCTGCCCTTCGTGAACTGCTGGTTCCTTCCCAGTGCCTCTCATGGCCAAGCCCGTGAAAGCTCCAATAAGGATCTGCCTCCCTACCACAAACAAGCCATTCAGTGCTTTATCCATTTATTCATATTACAGATTTGTATTAATGCATCATACATTAGTCTATTTTGTGTCACTTGCAGTAGATTTTAAGCAACTGGTTACTTTTACAAAAGTGCTTAGTTGGAGAAATTAGAAGTTTCATTAACTATTCAACATGAAGCTCCCTTAATGACTTTGTCAGTCTGACATAAATCTCAAGGTTACTGGGAGTATGAAAATGGAAAGGCAGTTATTTTGTACATTGACTTTTGTTCCAGAAGACATTTACTATAAATGCAATAAACAAAACATAAAGTTAGAGGTGATTGTGTATTACAATGGCTTCGAAAAGGGTGCTTTATTTCTGATTGTCATAAAATGTCGTGCTGGCCCCCTGTGATCATATGATTGTTGGGTGCTTGGCAACCTGTTTTCACTTACGACTGGTTACTGACCACACCTCCATCTTGTAATTTCTATTTGCGATCTTCTCTGCCACTTCCCCAGAAAGTCAATGGGGAGGCCAGCAGGGAAGGAGGCAACTTGCTGCCATCTGCTGAGGGGACTCCATCTTGTCTCAAGGGACCTGCTTGTAAAGAGAAGCTAAATTCCTTTAGTGAGGTGGAGAAATGGAGTTCAGATCCTGATAATTGAGCTCCATTCCTGCACCCTGCTGAAGGGGAACTGACTGGAGCAGAATTGACATCCTTTGGCAGGCAGCTCTTTTAGCTATCCTTTACAGATGAAACGAATCTGAAATCTGAGAAAAGAGTAGAGGGGCAGCATGATAAGTTAAGGAGCCTGGGGTGCCCCAGGAGAGTGAGCAACATTGGCTCAGACTGCACATGAGAGTCCTTTCCTCAGAAACTGAAAACCTTGTTTGAATTTCAGCAGGGAGGATTTTCAGCTCCCGAATGGAATCGCCCACCCATCCACTTACTCCTGAGGCATCCTGCATTCCTTACTTTGGGACTGTTATCTGCTTAACAACCTGAACAATAGTTTAATAAGCACTACCAGAAATGCCAGAATTGTGGCCATTGAGCAGTTACCTGACATCTCATTTAGTGACCACTATGCTCCATGACCAAGATTCCAGGCTTAATTGTGGTTGTAAATTGAGGACTATCTGTAGTGTGTTTTTTAACTCACCAAATTGTCAGCAAATTACTCTTGGAAAATGATTCTCAAGCAATTTTTCTGCCAATTGTTGGCTACCCCAAGTAATGATTGGTCAAAGATTTATACACCAAATTTATACACCAGTCTGATATCTTCACAAGTAACACTTACAAGAATAACAATGGCCAACCATCTCCATGCATGCATAGCTAGTATTATTTATCATAAGAATTTTAGCTGCAACTGTCAACCCGTTTTAGCATGTTTTTGTAAAAGGATATGATACTTAACTTATCGAAAGGTTCTTTCTGAAGATCAAGTAATTGTTTGTCTTACAAACAAGATAAGCTTTATCCCTAGTTTGTGTCAGTCTATGACAGGGGTGTCAAACTCAGTTGCATTGAGGACCACATCAGGGTTGAGTTTGACCTCAGAGGGCCAGGGTGGCTGTGGCTAGGGTGGGCATGGCCAGCTCGACATCACTTCTGTCGGGGGCCTGAATGCTCTGACAGCAAAATTGGGCTCCCGAGCTCCATTTTTTGCTGACTTGATCTCCTGCAACCCTCAGCCAATGAAAACAGAGCTCTGGAGGGCTGCACACATTTATTTATTTATTTATTTATTAATCATATTTATATACCGCCCCATCTCCGCAAGGACTCGGGGCGGTTTACAGCCGATAAAAAATACAATAACAACATTTAAAAAACCACTATAAAATATTAACACAGCCCTCTCGAACTCCATTTTCACTGGTAGAAGCACTGCGGGTTGATCCTTCTCTGTTCCAGGGCAGCCATGTGGGCCGGATCCAGGCCCTGGGCCTTGAATTTGGCACCCCTAGTTTATGACTAGCCTAATGCTCCTGCCTGCATTGTTGTTGCCCTGACAGTTTCATTAAGATGTTGATTTTGTCCTTTGAGGCAAGAAGTACTTTTATTATTTCTCTAAAGTAAGCATGTTAAGTGATTAAGATTTTATACTTTGCTTCCTAACCAAAAAAAAGAAAAAGGAATTGAAAGTTGGTCTTGCCTTGGAAATGCTTTCCTGTCATTTGCTGCATTTCTGTTCATAAGATATCATATCATACCACCTAAGATTTATTTGCTAGACAAAGAATCAAAATGCCTGCCAGGATGCTTGACTGATGATGTAATCTACAATTGACACAAACGTTTCTGGGATATGAATCACTGGACATGCACCTTCATTGCAGAAGGCTGTTTTGTTTTGGTTTGGTTTTTTTACTCCAGGCTTAGGGTGACTTCTGACTAGATTCTTTCTTTTTAATAAATTTCAGTGGCGGTATACTTACCTGAAATATTTTTGGTTTTGCTTTTGTTCATAACAAAAACTATATATAAACATTTCTACTGAATATTATGGATACACTGACTTTAATGCTGCCAATTCACTGACCAGACATGTAGGAGCAATAAATTAATAAATAAAGCTATTTTATTATTATATTTATATTTATATTTATATTTAT
>JAEANM010015130.1:0-13735 GCA_017656035.1 Myanophis thanlyinensis
GCAGGTCCGCAATGGTCCGAATCTCCGGGGGCAATTCGTTCCAAAGGGAGGGTGCCCCCACAGAGAAGGCTCGAACCCTTGGGGCTGTCAGACGACATTGTCCCAACAATGGAACCCCGAGGAGGCCCGCCCTGTGGGACCATACCGGTCGGCTGGAGGCTGATGGTGGCAACAGGCGGTCCCGTAAGTACCTGGGTCCCAAGCCATGGAATGCTTTAAAAGTAAGCACCAGCACCTTGAATCGCACCCGAAAGGCCACAGGGAGCCAGTGCAGCCTGCGCAGAAGAGGTGTAATATGGGAGCTCCGAGGAGCTCCCACAATTACCCGCATGGCCGCATTCTGGACCAGCTGCAGCCTCCGGATGCTCTTCAAGGGAAGCCCCATGTAGAGAGCATTAGCGTAGTCAAGACAGGAGGTCACGAGGGCAGAAGTGACTGTACTGAGAGCACCCTACTAATTGTTCACTGAAGCATTGTCTTTATCTGGCCTTTAGCCCTCTTGGAGAAAAAAAAAACCCACAAAGGACAAGTGACTATAGCATTAGTAAAGGACTATGTGTAAGTTAGCTCTCCATGATCTGCCCATGCATGTCACTCAAAGGACCCATACCCAAACATCTGGAAAAAAATTTACTTCTGACAGCAATTGTTTCTGAATAGGCTGGGCAGTTCCTAAAATGCTCTGTTCACTCATCCATGGAAATGAATCAATGAGCATCAGAGGTTGAGGAACAAGATGAAGAGACACAACAAAGTCACCCGTCAGATAAAAAAACTTTGAGTCCAAGGCAGAAATGTAATTTGAGAAAATGTCAAATACAATAAAGTTTTGAATACTGCGAAGGAATATCTCACCAACGAACAAAAGGGGAAAAAAATCACTCTGGATCCCAAGAGACCTCGACACCAGGCTGCAGCGCTTCAAACAGTGTTTCTGATAAGGAATTATTCTAGGCTGTCCCAAAAAAGGAGAAAGTTCATATTTGTCTTCTCTTAAAGCAAATGTGACTTGAGGTTTAAGCAGTTTATTCCTGGGACTTTGCAGCGCACAATGCACCCAGTAATAAGAGTCACAGATGTTTCTTGCTGATATAAGATAAATACTACTTCAACCCAGGCCCATTCCACCCACCCAATTTAGCAGCCTGAAAAAGACAGAGAAGTCAGCAGGACTGTTAGAGAACAAATTGGAGAAAGCTGACATTCTACCAATATTAACATATATATGAGATTCCTTAACAGCAAGGTACATACCGTCCTCTCCTTTCTATTTAGTCTTGCATTTGAAATAATTGCCAGGGATTGCACCTCACTGTACTCCTGTGTGTTTTCATTTAAGCTGCAATTGCTTTCCTGTGGTTATCGCAGAGTCAGGCACATTCTGATCATTACAGGTGAGATGCAAACAGCATGACAATATTGGTAACAAGACATGAAGATGAAGAAGAGGAATTTAAAAAATGGAACCGTTTCTAATTCCATTATACTTTCAAATTTTTAACTTAAATTCCTAGGTCATGTTGCTAGAATGACAAAATATTCCTCTGTTATGTGAAGGAAGAGTAAATAAAACTAATCTAACCATCTTCCCTAATCTTTTTTTTCTTGCAGAATGCAATCAGAAAAGGTAGAATCTGTTTTGTAAATGTAGTCAAATGAACCAAAATAATAACAATAAAATATCTCAAAATTACATAAAAATACTGTAAACGTTATCTCTGATCCTTCCAGGATCACATATCCTCTGTTGATTCTTGATAAAATAAAACTTTTCCTTGAAATTATAACTGGGGGGTTTAAATGGTCATTAAGAAATTGTTTGAGGACTTTCCATGAGTTGAATACAGTAACAGACCATTAACAGGGTTGCGAAGTTTAGCTTTTTGTTGGGGTTACATGTTACCCGTTTTCTTTTACAGTACATAGATGGCAGGTCAAATTGGTTGATCATAATAGATTTTCATACTTGTAATAGTTTTTAAAGCTGTATAGCAGCAAATAGAGATGTAGAAATTCATAAATTGTGGGCCAGTTTTACAAGGGGTATCTATCATGTCCTTCTTCAGAATGTCCCAACATATCATTTAGTCTGGATCATGGCTTGGCTGCTGTCCAGAAATATATTTTGTGACCTATATAGTAGTCCTTGATTAATGACTACAATTGGGTCCAGAATTTCTGTTGCTAAGCAAGGTGGGTTATTGAGTCACTCTGAATTCTATGACTTTTTTTGCCACAGTTGTTAAGCAAATCACTGTGATCGTTAAGTGCATTTTGTAGTCACTAAGTGAATTTAGCTTCCCTTATTGACTGCTTCTTGGAAGTGAGATGCAAAGGTTGCAAATAGCGATCACATGACACCGGACAGTGCAACCACAGGAGCCCTGTGGCATAGTGGTTAGAATGCAATATTGCAGGCTAACTCTGTCTACTGCCTGGAGTTTGATCCTGATAGGCTCAAGAATGACTCAGCCTTCCATTCTTCCAACATTGTACCCAGACTTGTAAGCTGCCCAGAGTGCCAAGTGTAGGGGAAGGAGTCCCAGAATTTGGGGAGAGGGCAGACTTAAAAGGAGGATCAGCCTAGAACAGTGGGGGAGCGAACCTTTTACTTACCGAGTAACAAAAAACACATGCTTTGCGCATGCCATCTGCACTTGCGTGTGGCTCCTCCACGTGCGCTGCATGTGCAACCGCACCATCTGAGACCAGCTGGATTTCCTGCTGCAATCGTGCATGCACAGCGGAGGCCCGAGGACCAGCTGGGTCTCTGCAATCTCACATGCATGCATGTGCAATCACATATGCATGCTCAGCTGGAGGTAAGTTGGCCAACAGCTTGTGTGCCCAGCAAGATGGCTCTGCGTGCCACCTGTGGCACCTGTGCCATAGGTTCGCCATCACGGGCCTAGAATCTCTGTGTAGCCACAAAGTCCAACCCCGCCCTCCCAACCAGTTGACTCTTCTCTGAATCCTGACAGGTGTTAATCCTTAGTTGAGAATATTACAGTGCATAGCATGAGTAGCAATATATCAGTTTAATTGGACTTTCACATCCAGGGATCTGAAATCTTTCCCATGAACTCGTCCTTCTCGGTTAGGTGATACACTGGAAAAAAAAATGGTCTAGTTGAAACTCTGGTCTCACAATTTTATTTGTGCTGTTCATCCCTGTTCTGACATTGAGCTGCTTGAAGTTGCCTAGTCCACCCCCCTTCTTATTCCACTCCATTCTTGGGGATGCTACTTTCTGAAAGATATGTACATGGGGGAGCATTTATTTTTGCATTCCCCACTCCTACTAATTATGTTAAGACCCCTCTGCCAGGGTGTCCATCACTGTGAAAATCCAAGACCAAACGAGAAGGACATATTATCCTGATATCTGGTTGGTCGCGAGATTTTGCCATCTCTTGAAAAGATTGTAAATGTGCCGGTTTGGGAAGCGCCTCACACATTTTTGCTCTCCTATGATCCCATTTGTCTGAATTATATTCCACATTTGGTTGCAAATCATGCTGAATAATTGTGCTGCATATCGAGGGCGGGGGAAGGCAGACGTTAAAGTTTGGGGCATTTAGCTGAATTCTAAACATAATTAAGCATTACTCATGCTGGAGAAGATCCAGCACTACTACAGAACGGCTACTCCTAGAACATGCTGTCTCTCCCTTTTGCAGACACTGCCTTATTCCTGTTCGAACTATTTAACCATCTACCCCCATATTATGGGCTGGCAATAGCTGCTTGGGGATCCAGTCAACGATTTTGTCTATTCTTGCCATGTGATCCTGCTAAGGTGAGATGGGGAAATGCAACATAGCCATGTACTAGACAGGTTAAATCAGATCAATGTTTTTCAAACTTGGCAAATTTAAGATGGTGGACTTCCTGGCTGGGGAATTCTGGGAGTCAAAGTCCACCCATCTTAAAGTTCCCAAGTTGAAAAAATTAAACTAGATGACCTGTAAGATCATTTCTAACCATGACATTGTACGATTCTTCGACTTTCTACAGGAAAAAGATGGAGGTGTGACTTCAAGTGGAATATGCTACAGTATTTCACACTTAAGCCATTCCCTAATGTCTCATTGGGCAATCTTCCAAAGATATGGACTACAGTGGAAGATTTGGGAGACACAAACTAGAAGATTGCAGGATATGAGCAAGGTAAGGAAGCAAAATGGGAAGGCACTCAAGGATTTATTTTTTTTCCTGGGTTTTGTGTGAATGGGAATGGAGTATCTTTGTTTTTATGATATATAATAAGGTCCTAGTGGACAATCATTTAAATATGAGCCAGCAGTGTGCTGCAGCTGCCAAAAAAGCCAACTGTCTGAGGTTGCATTAATAGAGGGATAGAATCAAGATCAAATGAAGTGTTACTACCACTTTATAATGCCTTAGGTAAGACCACACCTGGAATATTGCATTCAGTTTTGGTTGCCATGATATAAAAAAGTGTTAAAATTCTAGAAAGTGTGCAGAGAAGAGCAACAAAGATGATTAGAGGACTGGAGGATAAAACATATGAAGAAAGGTGACAGGAATTGGGTATGTCTAGTTTTAAGAAAGAAGGAGAGGAAGTAATGGATGGAAACTAATCAAGGAGAGAACAAACCTAGAACTAAGGAATAAAATTTTCTGAGCTAGAACAATTATTCAGGGAAATGACTTGCCTCCAGAAGTTATGGATGCTCCAACACAGGAGGTTTTTAAGAAGTTGGATGACCATTTGTCTAAAATGGTATAAGGTTTCCTAGGTGAGGTGTGGGTTGGACTAGAAGACCTCTAAGTTCCCTTCTAACTCTGTTATTCTGTTATATTGCTGTGGGAAATGCCATTGAATTGGGAGGGTAGAGATCACAAAAGATCTCTTTGGAGATCACAAAAAGGACTTGCTCTAAAAGCTGTGGACCATCTCCATTCAGCAGCATGCAAACTTGCTGGCCACCCTGTCATCTGCCTTGTCTTTTTCATCATATCAAGCTTGACAGATCATTCAGTAGAGTATTATGGGTGACAGAAGAAGTTACCAAGGAAAGCACGTCTTGATAGTGATAAAAATCTCCAAGAAAAATGATGGCATAGAGATGGCTTTTCACTTTAGGGTAGAGTGATCAGATTAAGAATGAATTAACCTTTCCGTTTTTTCCAATGCAATTTTTTGCATTTTGGCTTGAATACAGTCACACAAGCATAAGATAAATTCAGTAAAAGACAAGCCTGTACTTATTTTCACCCATTACATTTCAGACAGATAAGGGGAAAATGCCTGTAGGATTATAAAAGAGCAGATCACAAACCTCATCTGTCCTATGACTGACCTGCATATTTTAATTAACATTTGGGAGAGAGGCTGGCTGCTTGGACAAGGCAGCTGTATTTACTTTTGTGAGTTGTGAGATGACAAATGCCCAGTTCTGAGCTTAATGAGATAATTATTTCCCTTTTTTGTTGTAGCAGGCATCCTGCTAGACATTTAATCCTCATTAATATGTAACCTTGTATGTAATATGTAGTCTAAACAAAGCAGTTGGGCAGAACAGAAAAGGGAGGTTCCCGAACTATAAAATCTAAAACCAACAAAAGCAACCGCTTTGTGAGTCAAATTTTGGATACTGTAGCGGCCACTTGGGCTCACCATGGTAATTAGGGAAGGATCCCTAGTGCAGTAACTAATTTAAATAAACATAATGCCATTTGTTTTGGTCCTAGAATCAGCTTTAAGTCATCCTTCTTTGGTATCTATGCTCACAAATGGGCTGCTTGATTATTTTTTTCTATGATATTTCCAGGTATTGACGTCAGACTGATTGGTCTGTAGTTTCTTGGACCCCTCCCCCCCTTTTTAAAAAAATATACATTGGAACCACATCATCTTTTTTTCACTCCTCTGGTAGCTTCCCCATGTGTTAGGAGCTCTGAAATATTATGTTCAGTGGTTCTGAGATCATGAATTCCGATTCCAAGAAGTCATTAAATAAATCAACCCATAGTTTTCACTTGAAGCAAAGATGGCCAGACTCAAATGTTTATACTTTGGACACATAATGTAAAGATCTGGCTCTCTGGAGAAGTCTATAGTGATAGAAAAGCTAGAAGGAAAGATAAGAGAACAACCAGCAGCAAGGTCGATGAATTCAGTTACAGTGGTGATGAATGCACTGTTGGAAGATCTAAAGGACCGAGTTGGCTACAGATTTTAATAAAGAAAAAATTATCAATGTGTTTGGTAAGAGTTGACATCAGCTTGGTGGCACATAATTAGTCAGTTAATAAAGCAATGAATATTGAATTTCATGTATATTAAAGAAAAATGTATAAATAAACATTATTAAATAAAGAAATAAAGCCCATGTAGATTTGCTTTCTTCATCTTGCCCAGCTGCATGGGGATCAATGGGTAACTAGTTCTACCCCTAAAAAACATAGACCTGCATTTAAAAACTTCGGTGGTATCTTCAAATAGTAATTTCCCAGGAACTGCCTTCACTTAACTTCTAAGTTTTCTCAGTGGAGGACTGTCGTGGGTTGATTGAAGAGACTCCTGATAAGGAAAGACAAGGTTTCTAGAGGGAGTGTGAAAATAGGAATTAGATACACACATGACCACCTTCAGGCCTTGTGTATCTAGACAAGCATTAAGTGGGTAGAAGTTGTCTTTATTACAACTTAAATTTTCATCCAGAGGGTTGCAATGTTTCCTGGGTCAACCAGACAAGGTAGCCTTTCTGAATTCGGGGTTCCAAGTTTCTGTTCATCTCCTTAGCCCACATGTAAGGAGGTGGAAGTGATGCTGTGCAGATGCTGACAATGAGGTAAGGGCTATTTTGCCCTACTGTAAAGGTAAGTAGGTACAGGTGTTTATAATTATACATTATATACATAGGGATTTTAAATATAGACCATAATATGCAAGTAGTCCTCGACTTACAGCCATTCACTTAGTGACCATTGGAAGTTACAACGGCACTGAAAAATGTGACTTGACTGTTTTCCACTTTACAGCCATTGCAGCATTCCTATGATCACATGATCAAAATTCAAATGCTTGACAACCGACTCAGATTTATGACAGCTGCAATGTTCCAGGGTCACGTGATCCCATTTGCGACCTTCTGATAAGCAAAGTCAACGAGGACATTAGATTTACTTACCAACCATGTTACTAATTTAACCCTTGCAGTGATTCACTTAACAACTATGGCAAAAAATATTGTAAAATGGGGCAACATTCATTTAACAACGTTCTCACTTACCAACAGAAATTTGCTCCATTGTGGTCAAATACCAAGGACTACCTGTAATTACAATTGCAATGAAAATAATCCTATTTAGTTCTTTTTTCTGTCGTTTATACTTAGTTCTGATTTATTAATTTTTTATATTGTAGTTAGACCATTGCACTATGAGAAGTATCCTACAAATAAACATTTTGTTGGCCTGCTTCATCACCATGCCTTGTAGCCAGGATTCTTTCATATCCCTATTTCAATGCAATGCATCATGAACCACTAACAAGAATAATTTACTCTTCTTACCTGTTTATGGGTGACGCTGCAGAGAAGCCAGCAATCATTTCCTAAATCAAATTTCCACATTCTTGCACTCAGGCTTGGAGATGCTCTTGCTTACCAATAAACTTCAGTCCAGAAATGACTTTGAGCCATGGAAAGTTCCCAAAGACACCTAGCACAAGACACAATGTGCTGTTCCTGTTTTAGCTGAAAACCCGGTCCAAATCGGTGAAAGAAAACTCAAGTAATCGGGTCCGTTTGGATGACCGCGAGGGGTCCCAATTTATTCAAACTGCGAGTAAAACTCACGATGCGGATCCTGTCAGTCAAAAGGTGAAACTTGAGGGAAGCCAATCAGCTGTCAGGTCGTCCGTTCACGATGGCGGACCAGTGTGTTGACTTCGGCCGCGCATGCGCAGTATACAACAGTTCCCTCCCACTTAGCTTCCTGTAATTGCCATTTATTATGTATGTGCCTAAAAAAGAACCCTAATGCATTATGATCATTAAAGTCACAAATCATCAATTCCATCCAAATATCAGGAAAAATCAAGAGCCTCCAACTGTGTTTTAAAATTCTCACTTGAAGTGCAATAAATACACAGGGAACAATGAGTTTTCCCTTCACTGTGTAACCTTTCTCCCCTATTTAATTGAGTCAGCCACTGGAAATACACACAGCCAGATTCAGAATAAGATGACTCAATGACTTTGGTCTTCTTTTCTTCCAGGTTGACAATTTTCATGTTTTCCTCCATTCCCTTGGATCCTGACTTTTCCTAGTAATAAAGGAGAATATTTGTAACTCAGGGTTGAAATGAGGGGTCCTTGATACTTTCTGAGCTCCATTATTTTCTTGCAGATGTTTCATTACCCAAACTAGATAACATCATCGGTGCTAGTCTTTTCCTAATAAATAACAATACTGAGTAAATAATACTCAAAGCCGCTCATGGCACTATCAGAAAATTTAATCCAATGCAACACTACTTTAAGAATGTTCTGATAGAATTATTCAGTAATCTGAAGAGCTAATTCAGTGATAAGGCAGTTGCAAGTTCTCCAGAGCAAGTTTTGAGTTCCATTCATGGCCTTGTTAGGTCACATTGGAGAACTCTAAAACTCCAAAGCAATATTTTTCAACCTTGGCAGCTTGAAGATGTGTGGATCTCACATTGAAGGTGAAGTTCACACACCTTTCAAGGTTGAGAAACACTGTTCTAAAGACCTCTGGCTAGGTCACAGATGAACTAATGATATGTTGAGAGCCTTAGGTGGCCCCTGACCCACTTTTTACAGCCCCCAGAGCTCTCAGGAATAGTGCATAACCCAAATAATATCATATATTAGTAGTGTTGGAAGGGGCTAGAAGGATCATCTGGTCCAACTTTTGCAACATATAAGAAAATTAGTTAAACTATCCATACACATAGAATAGCACAGAACAGAACAGAACAGAATAGAATTCTTTATTGGCCAAGTGTGATTGGACACACAAGGAATTTGTCTTCGATGCATAGGCTCTCAGTGTACAACAAAGGAAACTGTACATTCGTCAGGAATCACAAGATACAACACTTAATGATAGTCATGGGGTACAATAAGGAGTCAAATCGTAGCAGGAGACAATAATCAACATAAATCGTAAAGATACAAGCAACAAGTTGTCATAGTGGGGAGGGTAGGTGATAGAACAATGAGAATAATAGTAATGCAGACTTAATAAATAGTTAGACAGTGTTGAGGAAATTATTTGTTTAGCAAAGTGATGGCATTCGGGAAAAAGCTATTCTTGGGTCTAGCCCCGAGATGGCGAACCTGTGGCATGCAGAACCATCTTGCTGGGCACACAACCTGTCAGCCAACTTACCTCCAGCTGAGCATACACATGCGAGAGACCCATCGCAGAGACCCAGCTGGTCTTCTGGGCCTTTGCTGTGCATGCATGCATGCAATTGCCGCAGGAAATCTAGCTGGCCTTCGGACCTCCTCCTGCGCATGCACAGGTGACTGCTCACGTGCACGTGAGTGCCTGCGTGTAGCGCATAGGCATTGCACATGCAAAAGCTGCATGCATGCGCAAGTGGGGTGGTTGCACATGCAGCGCACATGAAAGAGCCGCGCGCAAGTGGGGATGGAACGTGCAAAGCAGCGCATACTTTTCGGCACTCAGTAAGTAAAAGGTTCACCACCACTGGTCTAGCCGTTCTTGTGTGCAGTGCCCTATAGCGTGATTTTGAGGGTAAGAGTTGGAACAATTTATGTCCAGGATATGACTGGTCCTTAAATATTTTCCCAGCCCTCTTTTTGACTCATGCAGTATACAGGTCCTCAATGGAAGGCAGGTTGGTAGCCATTGTTTTTTCTGCAGTTCTGATTATCCTCTGTAGTCTGTGTCTGTCTCGTTGGGTTGCAGAAGCAAACCAGACAGTTATAGAGGTGTAAATCCAGGCTCCTAAAAATTCTAGATATAGAGAATAAAAACAGAGATTTGTGAGTTGATTTAACATAATGCATGCATAAACATAAGTGCACCCCAACTTCAACTCAAAACAAAACTTTTGGTGGTGTCATTTGCCCTGCCCACTCCAAATCTTGTTCAGTCCACCCCACTCTCTGACACGTTTCCCAAATGCTACCAAAAAAGGTTGCCCATATTATACAAAAGGATGACTCTTACCAAATTAAATGGAAGGTTGTCTTCTATGTTATGAGATAAACATTCAAATAATCATGTAAATATGAAGAGGTGAATCAAAACTCAGTCTAGCAAAATGCTAATCATCCTTAATTACTAATTAATATCTACTCAATTAAATACTCCATGGGGCAACTCATACAAATGAGCATATTTTAAATAGCAACAAAATTGCATTACATCTAAATGTTTTTCCAGAAGCAATTAACTCTGAAAACATCCTTATTGGATTAATTTGTTTCTCTGGTCTGAGCCCAGAGTTTGCTACCTTAAAATTAGAAGTAGCCAAAAAAAAAAAAAAAGCCCTATGTGTATGGTCAAAAAATTCAAGAGGGCCAATATAATGCTATGATCAAAGTCTAGAACACTATTACCTTTTCTCTGAATCTTCTAGGAACCAGCCTTTTTTCCTTTTGAAAGGAATCAGTTAATTTTCCAATTTTATCTTTAAAAGTTATTACAGATCCTCACATGCAATTAGCCAGGAAATGAACTATCATTTTTTAAAAAAATAAAAGAATCACATTACATTGCCAGGCCAACATTAGGCTCATTAGGCAAACACATTTTGAAAAGATACCAAAATCTCTCTGAGTGATTAATTTCTCTTTCTGACAATAATTAGTTTCTTAGGTTTTGTTTATTAGTAGCCAGAAAATGGGATTATCTAAACCATTGTTTCATGTAGAAACTGTCCAAATTACAGTGAATGATTATATCACTGAATCAAGTGATGCTATTAGTGGACATTGACCCAAATATACTCATTAAGCATATTGCCTATAAATATATTTAACCCTATCAGCCCCTAACCCAGTTAAATGGTCTTTCCAGTGGTTCTGTCACTAGATAATTCAATTTAGTGAATTAACCCTGTCCAACAATGTCCACCCACTTTCTCCAGGAAGTACCTGGCATCCCAAGAGCACTGGTTTGAGAATATTAGTACAACTTCATGGCAACTATAGCCATATCACTGTTAGTCAGAGAAATAATCATAATCAATCATCAATTGACCATTTTTGTTATGGGGAGGGGGTAGTCTAGGGGGTATATTTTGAGAGAGAGCATTTCCATTGGCTCTTTGTGGGGAAGCTAAGTGGGGAAGGTGGGTTGTTGTACTGCTAACTGGATGCTAATTAGGGAGTTAATTCAACCTTGGACAGGACTAAGTTCTATTCCCAATGATGGGGTCCAGCATAAGCCTGAAAACTTGGAAGAATAAACCTTCTGCCTAGTTATCCAACTGAGATTTGATCCTACAACATTATCCTGGGACTGTCAGAATCTAAAAGGACATTTTAACTGGGGGGAGGGAATTTCTGTTGAAGAATATTAGCCATTGTCTACAGTATTATTTGGGGCCTTTTAGATTTGACACATTTTTTTTTCTTATTTCTGCTGCAAGGTTGCTGAGAGGGCGAAGGGGGAGTTGGAAACCACAACTCGGAATTGTTATCTTGTTTTCATTCCTTTAGGTCTGGTTCTCATGAGAACTTTCTCCAGACAATTGACACTCGTGGGGGGAGTATCTTAAGAGGTTGTTGGATCTCTTTTTGAAATGATTGGAGAGAAATTAACATGTGATAATTAGTGGGGTGGAACTTTCAGTTTTACTTGGGTGGAGAAAGCCAAGGAACTTTAGATTTGGGATTTCTCCAGACCATACCAGAACAATGTCTTCAATAAAATCTTATTCCTTGGACTTTGTCTTTTTGGAGTTCTGATTGCGTTGCTGATGCTGTGTGGAACCCTGACAGGGACATATATATTTACCATCATTCGCAGGACTAGGTATGTGTTGGGTCAATGTAAAATTTTGAGAATTAGTTGACTGTGTCAGTTGACCCTGTTGTGGAGTTCCCACAATACATTAAACCCCTCTTTGACCCAGGTAAGCCTACTATAGTTACAAGACCCATCAATTTTAATAATTATAAGTAGCAGTGATGTTTCTTTAGAGAAGCTGCCTAGTAGGATTTGGTTAAACCCAAGCCGAAAGGAAATATTGGAAGAAAAATTGTTATCAGAAGAAAATTTCAACCCGCTTTATAATTCTACAGTGGTTTCCCAAGTCAATTCTAACCAGGTGCCATTCTAGTGAGTTGGTCATCTGTATCTCTATAACTGTCTTGTTTGGTTCTGCAACCCAACAAGACAGACACAGACTACAGAGGATAATCAGAACTGCAGAAAAAACAATTACCAACCTGCCTTCCGTCGAGGATCTGTATACTGCACAAGTCAAAAAGAGGGCTGGGAAAATATTTAAGGACCAGTCACATCCTGGACATGGATTGTTTCAACTCCTACCCTCAAAATCACGCTATAGGACACTGCACACAAGAACAGCTAGACACAAGAACAGTTTTTCCCCGAATGCCATCACTCTGCTAAACAAATAATTCCCTTAACACTGTCTAATTATTTATTAAGTCTGCATTACTGTTGTTCTCATCGTTCCATCACCCACCCACCCCAATATGACTATGACTTGTTGCGTCTATTCTATTCTATTCTATTCTATTCTATTCTATTCTATTCTATTCTATTTTTTCTAATTCTATTCTAGTGTAAGAGATCCATTTAACGACTGTGACAATCAAGATTGTAAAATGGGTCAAAACTCACAAATGTTTCACTTAGCAACAGAAATGTTGGGCTCAACTGTGGTTGTAAGTAGAGGACTACTTGCATCCGAGATCACCATTTTTCCCTTCTTTCTGGATGACTAGCATTTTTTCCCGACAGGATCCTTTCGCTTTATGGGGGTCTCAATTTTTGTTTTAAAAGGGTCTTTGGAGAATGTAAATTTCCTTCTCCTGTTAAACGACCACTTCCAAGCGATCTGGCATCTGACGGAGGAGAACTACAGGACGCTAAAGGAGACATACAGCACCTCTGAATCCGTTGGTGTCCCCAACGTGTATCTCGTCTGCAAAGCGGACTCGTTCCTGAATGTTTATATCCAGTGAGTACTACAAAGCCCATCTTGTGGAGAGGTGTGGATGTTTGGCTGTTTTTCAAAACTTTTTATTAGTTTATCCAAGCATAAAGAAGAAAACTATAAGAGAAATAGAAGAAGAAATGTGGAAGAGTGACAAGTATAGGGAAGAAGAGAAAAAATATAGAATAAAAATATTAGAATACAGAATAAAAATATTTGCCGATAATATAATAATATATAATAATATACTGTTATACTGTTATCATATATAACAATATACTGAATGATAGAAATAAAATATAGAATAAAAATATTTGCTTATAATATTCTAATTGGATTATAGAATTAAAATATAGAATATTATCTCAAAACATTCTAATTGAATTACGGGATTAAAATACAGAATAAGAATTTCTAACTGAATTATAGAATTAAAATATAGAATAAGAATATTATATATAAAATAACTAGCTGGAGATTCTGGGAGTGGAAGCCCTCTTAAAGCATGCTGGCTGGGGGATTCTGGGAGTTGGAGTCCTCCCCTCTTAAAGCATCCTGGCTGGGGGATTC